>BRZM01003706.1:92263-112574 GCA_033238685.1 Lates japonicus
ATCAACTGACCTGCTGGATTAATCACATACCTCAGCTGCAGGTCACTACCTGGTTTCTGGGTAAATAATGAAACTCATATCCAGTGGGGATCATTAGGATTCCCTAAGGGCTCATTTTTGGACGTCCCTTATCCTCAGGCTCTTGTTTTGAAAGAAAGTGTTTCATCCCAGGTTACATTATTTTATTCAGTTCACCGGGGCTGCGCGGAGCGGCGGGCTCACCGCCTGTTTCTATGTTTCTGCCTGTTGTTAAAGCAGAAGAAGACGCTGAAAATCTGCGGGCATTTTCAAATGGAAAATAGATTCAGTATCTGCTGATAAATCGAAGCCTGAGAGGAGGAAGGAGGAGAGGGAGGGCTGCAAGGAGAAGGAGAGACAGAGGAAAGGAGGAGGAGGACAGGGAGAAAAATCAGGGGACAGTATAAATGGAGTTGAGCTTTGGAGGGTGAAGTCTCAAAATCATTACTTAACGCCAGTCGATCCTAAAGTTATCGATACTAGTGGATGGAAGTCTGAGGTCAAAGGGTTTGGGGCGCATGCGCAGCGGCTGGATGGCAAGTCGGCGTGCTGTCTGTTGACCAGACCAAGCCAGAAGTTAAAGAAACGAACCAGGCCGGGCAAAATCCTGCAGCGCAGCCAGGCCGCAGGCGGAGCTAAGGGAAGAGGAAGGAGAGGAGGAGGATACTGAAACCAGACTCACACAAATACTGATGCTACTGCTCACCACTGACAATGTAATTAATGATTACGACGGATATTTCTTCAAAATAAATCCGTTCCTTAGTTTTTGAGCAAAGTTTTGTAGAATAGTCGACCACTGAAAAGGTCTTTTGACCAAAGTGTGCAGAAATATAGGAAGTCTTTTTATTTTTAAATAAATTGTAAAGACAAATTTCTAAGCATCACTTAAATGATCAAGTAAATTTAACTCTGAAATACTCCTGCGGGTTTATTATTTAGGCTCTCCTGCTGTCTGTTTGTAAGATGTTAGTTCTGCCTTTACGAGCCTGATTTCTCACCTATGTCGTGGCATCATCTCTACTCAAACCAATGGGGAGACTTAGATACAAATCAATGCATTTCTCTTGTAGAATGGTCAGATCTGTTCAACAAATGATGCAAACACGAGGTCACTGACATAATATTGTAATCAAAAACTCAGTCAAGAGGTTCTCATGTCATGTCTACTACAGAGCAAACAAATAGTAGAAAAAGGGGACAGGAGGTTACAGTACAAATGATGTATGGGTCACTGATTGCTGTGTCCACATTAGAAATGGATGAACTGAACGGAGCTGATTATAAATTATGTAAAATTGTTAATAAACAAAAATATATAAATTATTTTGAGAATGATCAAACATTATAGGAAATATGTTCAGTATATAGACAGCGGAGCGTGAGTGGTATAGATATTCTCCTCTATCTGTATGCCAGAACTGGCGAGGCTGCGAGAAAGTTTACTATAAATTGTGTCAATAAAACAACAACAATGGTTGTGGAACCGCAAACCTCAGAGAGCAGTTAAAAGAAGGCCAGATGTTTCAATGACACTGAACGTTAAATGGCAAACTGATTACTAACCCCTGCTAACAGTCGGTAATCACAGACTCAGCTGAATGTAAAGGCCAGAATCAGAATCTGCCGGAGGCTGCCAGCTGAGAGAAAATCCTCACAGAAAATCGCTATGCTGTCTGTGACAGTCCTGTAATACTTTAGTGAGGGTTTGTAGATGTGGCTGTGCCCACGCTGCAGTGTTTCATAGTGATTCTATAATGATTGTCTTCTACCCACAACATAATATTTTTACTCCTGTATTTGACTTTGATGTGTTTGTCCTTCGGACAAATTTTCACAGGTAACAAGGGTTCATGCAGAGGGTTCGCATCTATTGTGAACCCTAAGGACAAGTTTGTGAGAGTCTGTGGACTGAGTGTCTCTCCTTTGGACTAATGACTGAGACAATGGACTAGTGTATACGTTTGTGGACTAATATCTGAAACTTCATAAGTCCTCGCTAGCTGAGACCATGGTCTAGTAGCTGAGACTGTGGTCAGTGGGTGAGACTGTGGTCTCTTGTGGCTGGGACCGTGGACTTGTCGCTCTGAGACCATGGACTGTGTCCTGGTGAGGAGTCACAGAATGGACACAGGAGGAGGGAAAGAAATGACAGGAACAAAAAGTGTTTAAATGTTTAAAGGTTCCTGTGATATCAGTAACAATCCGACCTTGTTTGCGTGTGTGTCAGCAGGTCAAGCGTTACCATGGGCGACCACCATCCTCCCATCCTCCGAAGAGCGGCGCTCTGGTCAAAAACCACACACACACACAGGAAGTATGGGATAACAGCGCTTTGTGTGTTTGATCTCATTACATGTGTTTGGTGAGTAATCGATTCTCCCCACTATCTGCAAGTCCTCAGTTTTTGTTTTTTTCTTTAGGGGCGAAGACCGGCGCAGTGGTCTGATCTGTGCATCCTCTCAGTTCAGGATCAGACCAGCATGGGAAAAAACTCAGCGCCGGCTGGACGCCTCAGTATCCCCAGTACACATGCATGCAGCAGTAGTGACAGTCTGGTGTGTGTCTGTATGCCTGTGACTCAAAGACAGTTCTGTCTTTGTTTCTGCTTGCTGCCTTTGGACATATTTGGAGTTAACTTGTCACGGAAAATTTCTAGATCTGTACTTAACTCAACATATTCAGCTGTGTTAGAAAGGCAAGGATGATTCCAGTTATTCCAACATCTTGCAAAACGGGCTGAATATAGCCACCTGATTGCCAAGATAGCCCTCCTCTCTGGCTGCTGTTTTTTGCAGGAACTTTTTAGCTAGTTTTAGTTAAACTTAATAAATAGGTCAAACCTGTTCTGGAGGATATCACAATAAATTGTTTGCAGAGGGGCCAGGAAGCAGCCTGCAGATATTCACAGATGTGTATTCAGAGCATGTTTGTTGCTCAGATAATATCTTTGAGATTAGTAGAGATCTCAGGCTGGGCGTGTTCGCGTGTGTGCTCTTATTTAATGTATTTGTGTAATTGTTTTGGTTTTTATGCTGCAATTCCACTCAGTCACAAACTGATCTTCTCCTGTGGAGACATCGAGACAAACAAATAAAGTTTCCCGAGATTCTGTAAGGTCATAGTCGCTTCAGACGCTTTCTCACGTAAAAGTGAGACATTAAAATGCAGTAGCAGGTATAAATCACATTTGTTTTAGCCGTCTGATTTTTACGGAGATCTTCTAAATCGAGGAAGCTATTTCACTCAAAACAGATTACACAAGCTATTAAAACTCCATAATGATTTTCCTCTTGGGCATGATAAAAACTGTAACAGACTCTCTTTTACTCTATGAGCTAGTGCTACTATCTGAGATATTGCAAAGATGCCAAATGTCTGGTCCTTGAGTTTTAATTATGATCCCTGCATTTGAACATTATTCAGAAAATAGCCACATGTTGCAAACAGTGAAAGTAAGGCTAGAGATTTTATAATTAACTGGAATTATCGCAAATCCTTACAAATACATCTGCCAGCAAACTAACACTGATTTAAAGTCTTTTAAAGCTCCAGCGTCCTCAAACTGGCTATAAAACAGTATTGGTTCAAGATGACTACAGTTTGGATGCTCCTTTTCTACAATTTAGTGGTGCTATGACGCACCACTCTGAAGCCTTCTGAAGCTGTACACGCAAACCCAGATGCTGTATGAAGAGGCTCTTGACGTAAATGTTGATGATTGTTCATATGAGAGTGGCACTCTCTGCTCTCTCTCTCTCTCGCTTCGCTTGCCTCTCTCTCTCCAGTGAGAAGTGTAAGGCTCGGGGTTTTTCACCGTTACTCGTGGATGAATAAAGTCTCAGTGGAAACATTATGAGAACTATGGTGCTCATGTGCAAGTACAAGGACGCCATAACGTCCTCTGTTGCTTTGGGAAAACACAGGGCCCCAATGTGTCGCACGTGATGTGGGGATGATTAACTGTGTGATGCTGTTGTGTGACTCAGAATGTGTTCCAGCAGGGGTGTTGAAACCAAGTGCATTAGTGAGAAGCCAGATAGATTCTGGGATAAGAAGGTCACACTTCTGCTTCTGAAGGAAAAGACACGCTGGGCTTTGGTGGAGTCTCCCGGCTGCTTCAGGACCAAGCTTCGGGTCAGGCCCAACTTCCTTCTCTAGACCCTCTCCAACTGGGAAATGATCTCTGAAAGCGTCTTTATGGGTTTGAAACTTTGCACCTGATTGAAAGGACTTGTGAGTTTGTTTTCTTGCTTTATAAACCAGAGATTTTCCACATGAGCCAAACAAATTTTTTTCCAGTCAGGCAGTTTCAGAATTCTATAGAATTGTTTGCAGAAAGTGCTAGAATGCAAATGCAACTCCCTAAAAATTGGCTTTTATTCTCATTTAACTAAAAATTGCGCTACCTCCACTGCATAAATATCGCTTCTTTTCCTCACTCTATCGGACACTGAAATGTACTGGTCCACCTTTTTGTTTCTGATGGCTGACTGTGGTTCCTCCGTTTCCTCGACTTTAAACGCTATGACTGTTTCAGAATGGGTAAATTAAGTAGTTTGTCTGACGTGTTGTTCGGCCATAGGGATTAGCGTGTTTCCCGTGGTAAACGACTACACTTGACTCAGCTATGAGAGGAGACTATTCGTGTTTTTAATCAAGTGAGACAAACACCATGTGTATTTCCCGAAGTTGTTGGCATTTGGTGGAAACACGCACACACACACACACACACACACACACTCTCACTCACTCCTGCTGGGGTTGTGTTGTTGGGCGTGCTCAAGCGAGACAACAGATAGCCATAACATGGTATCATTAATACTCACAAGTGCGCGACTGGGCGGGATCAATGGCGTGCGTGTGTGTGTGTGTGTGTGTGTGTGTGGCTGCGCGTATGAAATTTTCAGCCTCCTCATCTAACCGGCAGATTTTGACGGAGATCAGTGGTCACGCATTGGCCATGTTGAAACTCCACGGCATTTCCGCAGTGACAGAACAGGTTGGTGGGTCTGCGCTGCTGATGTTGATGGATAATACATCTCAGTTAATATTTAGATTACTTCTTTTTATTGAGTAGAGGCAGGATTGTCTTGGCCGTGTGCTGAGACTCTCCCTCCTTAGTGTGTTGAGGGCCGCTCGGACATTTAAGAATCAGCCCATGATCAACAACTTGGTTTGATGCAGAAGGTGTCCATGTTTGCTCGTATTGTGGCTGTGAACATGGGTTAGAAAGATTGTTTTCAATTCTGAATATATAATAGAGAAATCTTTGATGCTTGGGTTAAAACAAAAAGCTTATCTAGGATTGATTTAATGACATAAACTATTTGGAAGCTCATCTTCCTCACTTTAACAGTTTTAAACACAGAAACTGCAGAGGAGATGCCACTGATGGTGTTAAATAAACTCATCAAACTATGGTGTGTGTGTGTGTGTGTGTGTGTGTGGATGTGCAGTGTCAGTGTGTAATGGTACAGCTGCTCTGAAGTCGGCTAACGTTTAAATAAAATACACACACTCACGCGCCCTGAGGCTGAGTCGAAATATCTCTGACGGCGTCTGCTGCGGTGACAACTGAGGACAGACTCACGGCCAGCCTCTGACTGTCCGGGTTCAGCCGTGAAGACACTCCCTCACACAAATGTGACGAGTTCACAGACTGATAGAACGGTGATAAAGGATGAAACGTATGAACAGGTATACACACAAAAAAAGATAAATATTGGCTAAATTTTGTTAAGTAAAAGCTTTGTAAAACCTCAGATGAGCTGGTAATGAACACTGAACACTATCTCCATATTTAGAAAGTGCTCTGAGAGAAAGCCGAAGGAGAAGTTTGTCTTGTGATCCAACTCTGTTTGGTTGATAGACTGAAGCACTGTTTGATATATAATCTGTGATCAGAAGAGATAGTGTTAAGAATGGCCCTACAGTTTGACTCATGAGCCAAAAAGCTTTCTATAAAAACACTGTGTAAAGAAGCTAAGTCACTGTTAGTCAGTGACTGCAGTGACTCCTCAGTGTTAAGAAAACAAGGACTATAATTATTTCCTCCCTAAAATACTGAATCAATCAGCATCTCCTGCATCACCTCAGTCATCACAGCTTGACGAAAAATTAGAAAAAAGAAGAGAGGCCGTCGTATGTCCTTGACCACGTCTTGTATTAATCATGGGCCACTTTTCCTCTATCAGATTGTTAAGTTAAACCATTCCCTCTTTATGTCCGTCACAGTGCAGTGCTGCTCTGATGACATCTTGTTGACAGCTGTACTAGTACTAGTACAGCAGGGCCTGAATCTCCGCAGCGTCAAGTTCTTCTTCTTTTTTTATTATTATTATTTTTTGGGGGGCTTTTTTTGCCTTTATTTGGACAGGACAGTGGAGAGAGACAGGAAACAGGGAGAGGGAGTAGGGGAATGACACCGGCCAGACCAGGAGTCAATCTGGGGACCAGCTGCTCAGGGCACTAAGGCCCGTGTGGTACGCAGCCCCAACCATTCGGCTATCAAGTTCTTCTCTTTACTCGTAGGTGACTCCGAGCAGGACAGGCAGCCTTGTATGGTAATTCTAGGGGCGTCGATCGTGCAGGTGATCAAAGCTGATGAACACGCATGTCCTCGAGAGCAGTGAACCAGATAACAAGAAAAAAAACGAAAGGTTTAGGTTAAAAATCTAAAAATGTATTGCTGTTGAATGATTAACATGCTCTCCTGCATGCTTATGTCTTTGCTCTCTGCCAGGTGATCCTGGTTTCAGCCAATAAGCTGACTCGTTACATCGAACCCTGTCAGCTGACGGACGACTTTGGAGGAAGTCTGGACTACGACCACAGTGACTGGCTCAACAAGAGACTGGTCGCTATTTTATCTAAATAAATCCATGCATTATGTGATTTTTTTTTTTTTTTTTTTAGAAATGAAAGTACTTGTTGCTGTGGTAACCTGGCGCCAGGTTTTAATTTTGTTTGAATGTTGCAGGTTTTTGAGAAGTTCACCAAGGAGTCGACGTCACTGCTGGACGAGCTGTCGATCATCAATGATGGTGACAAGGGCAGCTCGGTGGACAAAGACAAGTACGCGCGCACACACACACACACACACACACACACAAGCAACTACAGTTTAAAGTGTACCAACAGTAGACAGGTAAAATACAGAACTGTGTCTGTCTGTCCTCTGCAGATCAGCTGACTGTGCCCTCTTGCCATCCTTTGACCCTGAGACTGTCCTTCAGACCGGTAAATATCATCTTCTCTCATTCAATCCCCTTTCACACATGCATGTTGAAGACTGAGACTGAGGAAGTCAGGTCAGTTTATTTATGGGACGCATTCAAAAAGTGCTTTAAAAAAAGACCAAACATAATTGCGAAAACCAATAAAATAAATTAACAAGAACGTAAGAATCGATATAACAGGCTCATGGCACAGAGAACGATTAAAAAACCTCTTCATGCTGACTCTCAAAAGGCTAAAAAATGAAGATGGGTCTTTAGACAGGTTGTAAAAACATCAGTGAGGGGATGAGATGGAATAGCGAGTGGCAAACTACTCTGCAGTTTAGTGTTTAGCAGTGATTGGTCAGGAGATCTGAGGGGACAGTGAGTCCAGAGATGTAACCTGCTGGCTGTCTGTGCAGTGCTTTACAGATAAATAAAAGCTGCAGGTTAAAAAAAAAAAGGAAAAGAAGGCAGAGTGCCTGATTGCTACATGGATGGGTTTGGAAGAGGCTGATTAGTTTGTAAAGTTTCAAACCAGAATAAGAGAGAACACCCAGGCATCAAAGACAGAGACCTCAGAGTGCTGATTACAGGGTGAGAGTGGTGAACTAGTTTGGAGACAGGTAATGGTCTCTGACACGCTTCAGCAGTTTGACTTGGACAAATCTAGAGAGTGTCCTCCTCAGTTAGTGTGACTGTCCCTCTGCTGCAGGTCAACAGGGAAACACTGTCTTGAGACAACACTGAAATTAAAAACACAGTAGAAAGGGATCTTTTAATGGCCGGTATGAACAGGATGAAAGGTTACGGCAAGCAAAACCTTTTCAATGCATGTATAGGTGCTTAGCTACTGTTTTAAGAAGACATCATCTCCCGTGATCAAATCCCGAGCTGTGAGACTGGAATCAAACTAAGTTTCCTGTCAGGGTATCTGGGCTCACCATGACCGGAGAAGGAGGTCTGGGTTTCTTATTCTGCTGCCACCAAGACCTGGAGCTAGATAGACACTGAGGATGGATGAATGATGGATGGATGGATGGTTGGCTGTGTTCACTGTACTGAGCAGCCTGTGTCTGTGTGTTGGGCGGAGGTGAAAGAAGTCTTTGTTTGTGGTACCACCCTCCTCCCTCTACCAGCTCCTTTCATAATGTAACAGCATGTACACAAACACTGATGTGTTATTGTTTTTAGATGCTTTTATAACAGGCTTTTAAATCCCTCTCTCCCTCTCTCTCTCTCTCTCTCTCTCTCCCTCCCCCTCCCTCTCTCCCTGTCTGCGTGCAGGTCATGAGCTGCTGTCGGAGCTGCAGCAGCGTCGTTTCAATGGCTCAGAGGGAGGAGGAGGAGGAGGAGGAGGAGGAGGAGGAGGGCAGGGAGGTGAGGAAGCAGCTGTCAGTCATCCACAAGTGACTGTGCTGGTCCAGCTCAGACAAGATGGATGAATGAATGGATATAATCTGTGGCGCTTTGTTTATATTTTTCTCTGAACTGTCGTTGTTGGAGATGGGAGCTTGAATGCAGTCATTGAGCTGTTCTGGAGTACTGCGTAGGGTGCTACAGTATGAAGGACAGCCTGAGCATCCAAGCCACAGTCGCTCTGTTGGAGCATCTTTGTCCTCAGAAGCAGCACAAACCACAACATCAGCAGCATGCAGCAGAATGAGTGCTCCGACGCTTCCCTCACAGTATCACATAATGGATGAGAATTCAATTCAATTCAATTCAATTCCATTTTATTTATATAGTGCCATATCACAACAATCATCATCTCAAGGCACTTTTCATATAGAGCAGGTTAGGGTTAGGGTTAGACCCAACAGATCCCACCATGAGCAAGCACTAGGCGACAGTGGCAAGAAAAAACTTCCTTTTAAGAGGCAGAAACCTCGAGCGGAACCGGACTCAGGGTGGGCGGCCATCTGCCTCGACCGGTTGCGGTAAGAAGGAGAGGGGGGGTTAGAGAATAGCGAGAGAAGAACATAGCATAACACGGGCTCCATATAAAATGTAAGGTGATGCCAATAATACAGTAGTAGTAATGATATTAGTAATAATTAAAGTATTAACTGCTAACGTAGCAATAAATCGAATAGCAGCATAAGTCATTTCTAATTATAGCAGCAGGTGTTGAGTGGAGTTGTAGGAGCAGCAGGAGACATAAACATCTAAGCTGCCTAATACTTTTGCACAATGCTCTAATAAACCTCAGATTCATAGTCTCACAACATGTAGCCAGCAGGTTTGTGCGATTTGAATGATGTCTGTAGAGGTTACATTTCATTACGTGCACAAAGGGTGGTCCATAATGGCTTTGTTCAGCTATCACATATAGGTGCGATGTTTAAGTGTCCATATACATTTGGCTGTCTTTTTCATGAGATGGCGATTGACAGATGTCCAAATCACTCCAGAGAAGCAAGCAGAGGACTTGTGGGCTGTGGTCGAATGGAAAATCTAGAAAAATCTCCTTGCCTAACCACTTTTCCTTGACCTCGATGGGAAAATGTCATGAGGTCAAGGAAGGATATGAAGGAGAACTGAGAAGGAATTAAGAAAAGAGAACCAGTATTTAGAGAATCCCACTGCAGTTAAACTAGCCGTTTTTTTAAACTACCTTTATTTATAACACAAGGAAGACGTACAGTGCTGTAGGCTACAAGGTTTCCTGTCCAACACTAATAATATAATAACATGAAAGGAATATACAAGTTGAGAAAGTTTTTTTTTATGTGTTTGTTAAGTAGAGAAAATAATGTTTTTAGAGAGGGGAAGGATTTTCAGAAGTTTTGGATCGTGTTACAAGCATAAAACAGGAGCTCTGTTGTGTCTACGTATATGTGAATCTGCTGTGGTGTAACCACAACTGTACATCGCTTTAAACACTGCTGCTGCCATCCCACAATTCTCTCCTTTCATAAAGGAAGGTCCAGTGTATCCTCTGCTAAAGGAGAGAAGATAGGAAGCACTGAGGCTCCTTTCCTTAACGTTTAGAGAATTCAATCAGCTCTTATCATGGCTGCCACTGAGATACTTCCAGGTCATTTCACTCATTTAGGAACCTTCCTAAGCAAAAAGGACTATTCAACTGCAGCCGTGACGCCCTGGACTATAACCCCACAGGTCTTCCTCCTGACCTCCCTCTCACATCTGACTTTCAGGTCCAGCCTGGTGTCCCATGGAGGAGGAGCTGCTGGCTCAGCCTCAGGTGATGAAGCTGCTGGACTCGCTCAGGGAGCAGTACACCAGATACCAGGAGCTCTGCAGGCAGCGAAACAAACGCACCCAGCTAGACGAGATCCACACCAAGGTCATGCAGGTAATACTGGTTTTAGACATTTTTACAGCAAAAATGCCAAATGTTTGCTGTTTGTAGTTTCTCAAATGAGAGGATTTTATGCTCACATCTGAAACGTAGTATTTTGGGGTTTTAGACTGTTGGGTTGAAATGTTTGATAATGCAATCTTGGTCTTTAGGACATTATGACTGGCTTTTTTCAATATTTTCAGATTTTTTATAGACAAAATGATTGATCAGTTAACTGAAAAAATTATTGGCAGATTAATCAGTAATGAAAATAAAGGTTAGTTGCAGCTCTAGTCAGCATGCAGTTTCTAAACTGTGTTTGGCTTCACTTCGTGGGCGGCTAGGGCTCAGGAGGTAGAGCGGGTTGTCCACCAATCACGACTGAGACGTCGTATTGTTTAGGACTGTGTGTGAAAATTGAGGATGAAACAAAGGAGATATAACATGTTTATTAGTGAGATTTGGAGGTGTAGAATATATATGTTTTACCTTTGGACAGAGTCAGGCTAGCTGTTTCCCCCGGTTTCCAGTCTTTGTGCTAAGCTAAGCTAATTGGCTGCTGACTGTGGCTTCATATTTACTTAACAGGCACTTAAGAGGTATCAATCTTATGCTCTAACTCAAGAGTGAATAAGCATATTTCTCAAATGTCGAACTAGTCCTTTAATAATGTTCACTGCTCCTCGTGCACTTTTTCAGACTATAGAGGAGGGTTCCAAAGGTAATAAAGTCTGCCCTGCTACAGAATTCTCCTCAGTCTTTAAAAGTGTCTCACCTTGAATCTTTTATCGTCCAGCCTTTGACCCTTAGAAAAGGTGTCAGTGGCAGCCTCACTGCTCCTCAGCTCTTCATTAGAGGTAGACTCTACTGACTCTACTGTGATTACTGGGGCTCCTGCAGCCGCAGGGGCTGATGGGTGACACCACTGTCTTGGAGATGAGCCTGGCGTTGACATGGTAACCACAACATGTCGGTCGCTAGCCTGGAGGATTTGAGGTGGTCTGGGGGGGTTGGCCTAGTTCTGGATCAAACTGTGTGTGTGTGTGTGTGTGTGTGTGTGTGTGTGTGTGTGTGTGTGTGTGTGTGTTAGCTCTTCAAGGCATCACTGACCTGATAAATACAATTGGATCATGATACTGCAACACACATCTGGCTAGACGGTTCCAGATGTTACTGTACTGTATAGTACTATTGTGAGCATTTTGACTTCAACTCATGGTAAAATCATCACCACTGTGTATGATTTTATTTTGTATCAGACAAATACACAGGCAGCCTTTTTAGCTGAAATATAAATGTCACTACCAAATAAGACACACTCACAATAGTTTCTACAATAGCTTTAATTCAAATTGTAAATGCTGTGGAAAATATAAATATTTAATTAGATACTCAAATGATGAAAAGTAGCATAAAAAAGATATTTTC
Source organism: Lates japonicus (assembly GCA_033238685.1). Taxonomy (NCBI): domain Eukaryota; kingdom Metazoa; phylum Chordata; class Actinopteri; family Centropomidae; genus Lates; species Lates japonicus. The sequence continues at coordinate 104,237 of BRZM01003706.1, forward strand.
CCCCCTTTGTGCTCAAGGAATTGTTGAACTAATTTTTTACACTGATTCTACAGATGTAGCCCAGTTTGAACAGGCAGCCGCTGAGACATGAACCTGGGGCATGGAGTTTGAAATATGTGGGCAGAATGGTAAAATCCAGAATCTAGTGTTTTTGAACTTTAAACTGCACTAGAGACTAAAAGTCTATCTGTATCTCCACCTCCACTGCTGTGACTGATCATTTTTAAATCTGTTTCTTGTGTCTCGGTTCTCTAGTTCATGTTTTTATTTCAGTTTACTTTGCTCTAACATGTAGATATTTTTGTGTTGCTAAAACACACCAAGGACAATATGAGGTGGATAAACTGTTTTATATAATAACAGATTTATGAACATGTGATTATGATGTGACATCGTAGAACCTTAGAGCCTCCTGCTGGTCACTCTGCTGCACTGCAGCTCAGACTGAAGGACACACTCAGAGACAACGTCTCCCTAAAAGCCTTTTTCACAGCAGACATTTTGACATGACACAGTCAGAAAAGCACAGGTATAAATTACTGATTCGGTTTCAGGGTCCTGGTACTCTGCATGCTGGCTCAGTGTCATGACTTACTGGTCATAGCTTCTTGATGGTGTTAGCAGCACATGAAACGGAGTGTGAAGCTTTGTTTCTTATTGAAATGCACCTTGGGAGTCAGTTAAGTTCTCATTTTTATGTATACAGGCTTGTATTCTTGACTTTGACTTTCCTGGCTCAAGCTGTGCAAGTATTCCAACTGTGAGTCAGATAACACTGTCTATGGAGAAAAGTAATGATGTAAAAGGGAAATAGTTCCTCCCACCTCTGCCCCTAAGGAAGATCACAAAGTCTGTGTTTAGATTTACATTTGTCAGTGTGCAGTGATTTCTGTTGTCTTTCTCTCAGGTGGTTACCTGCAGGGTCAGGTTCAGGCTGTGAAGACTCATCAGGCGATCGGACTCGTCACGGCCGGCCAGGCCCCTGCAACCCAGAAACACGAGGAGATCGAGGTAGCGGTGTAATACAGCATAATGAACATGATTAGAAAGAACAGATTCAGATAAGCGCAAGCCTGACCTCTGTGTGCATGTGTGTGTGTATGTGCAGGAGTGGTTTGCGGTGTCACGTGGAGTTGAACCAGCAGATCGCTGCCTTGCTCCAGCGCCCGGGGGAGGAGGAGAGTGGTGGAGGCTGAAGGCGCTGCAGCAGCTCAGCGGCGTCTGCTACCGACAAGTGACTCAGCTGGAGAATCGACAGAGCGTCCTGCAGGCGTGCGCCCAGGGCTTCCACAGCACCACGCAGGAGGTAATGCTTGTCCATCTTTCGCCTTGCGAGGGGCCTTCACTGACAGACCATTCTCTATCTGCTAACTTTAACCATCACAACTAAATACAAAGCTACAATACAAGCTCCATCAAGAGAGAAAAACACTAAATATAGTTCTTTGATTCTCAGCAGCTCTTCAGGAGTGACCTGTGGATCATTGCTGAGTCGAATGTGTACAAGTAGAAAAGAAAGTAAAGTCGTGTGATGATGTTTTCTGAGCAATCAAAAGCTTTTGTCTCTGCAGTTGTCCCAGCAGTTAGACGGTCTACTGGGCATGCTCTGTGTAATGGCCCCAGCGATGGAAAGCCAATTCAACAAAACCTCAAACTGCTGGAGGAGAAAGCTGCAGACTATCGGTTAGGTACTCTGACTGAAGAATCTTATGATGTTTCCTCTTAATGAGTGATTCTTTAATATTTCTCTGTGGTGTTAATTATTAAGTCTGTACATCTACATCTTTTTATCTGTGTGTACTTGAGCAGTGACCGCGTTAACTGAGAGGTGTATTGAAGTTAATCTGTGACATGAACTGTCTCCCCTCCATCCAGAGGCAGTCCTATCTTCTCTCGTCAGAAGGCGCTGCTGATGGAGCAGATGTGCAGCCAGCCCGACGCATGGTCTCTGGAGGCGAGAGTCCCAGCTGGAGACAGCAGGACAGCGTTCAACACATCAGGCTGTGATGGAGGAGATGCAGCTCCATGAAGCAGAGGTTACCTTTTTGGCCTTGACGTGAAACTTGGAAACTGCAACAACATCTTTTTTTCTATATCCTGCTGCCTGCAGAGTCTGAAACACCACTTTCATTTTTGATAAAACACAATAAAACTGCTGAACACTCTGTTCAACAACTTTCATTTTATTTGCTGTAATGAAACACTGCAGCCTCTAGGGAGCTATGGGACTTCACACTAGTTAAAGTTTTAAGCCATAAAAAGCATGTGGCCAATAACATGATTGTGTTTGTTTGCAGGTGTGAGGACATGAAAAATTGGATGTGAGGAGGCTGAAGATGTTACAGATGGTCCAACTGTTCAAATCTGTGAAGAAGATGCTTTACAGGTAAGCCATTAGGGATGCACCGATACCGATGCCAGCATCGGGTATCCTGTCCGATCACCCTGTTCCTGTCTGGCGTACTCCTTGTCATAAAAGTGTCCCGATACCGCTACGGCAGCATGATGTTCAGTTAGGTCAGGTGCTATTAATTGAGAGCAAGGAGGAGCAATGTCAGCAGTGTGGAGAGGTATTTCAAAGTGGATGATGAAAGGTGACAAAGTAAAAGCGGACTGCAAATTATGCTCTGCAAAGTCAAGAGGAGGGGCGAAAGCGAGTACTTTCAACACAAGCAATCTGATAAAACATCTAAAAATGACAGCAGTGTGGAAAGTGAAAGGCTTGCAGCTCAGTATCCCACATTGTAGATGAAAACGAAACAGACTAACAGCTGATAATGCAGAGAAGCTGCTTTCATTAAAAAACCTGCCCCTCACTTTTCAAAATAGACTTAGTTCTCCACAGACAGATGTTACTTGATTACATGATAATGCCTCAGTTGCTCTACCACAGTTTTACATTGGTACAGTTATATTTCAGGGCTATATTTAAGTGAAATATGCTTATGCAAAGGCTATTGAATGCTAAAATATATCCCAATAACAGTACTTCTATTTGAGTAAAATGTGTGGCAATACCTATATAATGGGTGTTCAAATGTCAGTCACAACAATTTCTTACAGCCCAGAGAATGAAACAATATCTGATGAAAATAAAACATGTTTTCAAATAAGCGTGTAAGTGTATTAGCGTAATAAAGTACTCATATTGGTACTAGAAATAAGCAAAGTACTCAAAGCGTAAGTACTTGTACTTGTAATTGGATTGAAAAAAAATGTGGTATCGATTGCATTCCTATAAGCCACAACCTTAACAACGACAACACATGCTACATATACACACACACACACACACACACACACAGGTACCTCCTGTGATGAGATGTATGATTTGTATTCAGGCAGTAGAGTGGCTCAGCGGCAGGCTGTTGGGCGCTCTGTTGAAGACTCCCGTCAGACTGGGCGATGACTCTCAAGAGACCAGAACCATGTTCAGACAAACACAGAAAGTTTGTGGGCGTTGCTCAGGTGAGACTGAGATTGATTATCACACAGCAAAAGCTATTTTTCATCAGTAAATAAATCGGTCACAGAATTTGGGCGCATCAGGATCCCAGCTGATTTAAGCGCAGCTGATGACAAAAAACTTCTCTGTGCTTTGCTAGTACCAAATAATTTATTCGATCCTCCTGTGCCTCCCTATTGAGATCCTGCTCTACACACTGCTTTTAGCTATAAGTTTCCAAACTATAAAACTAACTGAGCATTGTAACTAATTGTATTTTAAAATTACAGCCATGCTTGTGGCTCTGTGAGGCTGTACTTACAGCGATACCACCACCAGCATTATTAATATTCTCACAATGACAATGCTAACATAGTTTTGGGTTGTAAACCAAGAAGTATGATGATGGTGCTAGGTGAAAAGTTATCCAGAGTTAACCTATAGTTCATCTTGAGGAGGAATGGAATGAACCAAATTTCATGGCAATCCATCCAGTAGTTGAGTTATTTTAGTCTGGACAAAGTGGTGGAGGCGATGATGTGATGGACCACCACAACTTTGCATTCCTATAGCACAGAACAAAACAGCTTGAACAGACTGACAATAACCTGTCTTTCTGTTTGTCTCTAACCCTGCCTGTCTTCCTTCAGAGCACCTATGATTCTGACCGTCAGCTGCCGGGCAGCTATCGTCCTCTGTCAGTCTCACTGTCTGTGGCTCGTCCGGAGACACTCTGCCGAGACTCAGCCCGAGGTGGAAGCAGTTCAGGCGTCAGCGCCCGAGGAGAGATGGCGAGACTGGAGCTGAAAAGCTCTGACCTTCCACACAGCTGCCGAGAGGGTGAGACTGGCGAGAGGAGACCTCCCACTCGTTATCGCGGCGATACTATCAGCTGATATTAGCTAGAAATTAAAATGGATGAAATGAATCGAGCATGTGACAGTTATTTCTCGTGTGGTCGGCGAAGAAGCAGCTGACGAAATATCATTTACCGTGTTTCAGGTGTTGTTGTTGCAGCAGGAGGCAGCGTCGGTGAGTCTCTGGATGAAGTCGACTCCTCTGGGAAAACTCTGTTAGCCAGACTGACCATGCCTATTATCTTCCTGATGGGTAAGAAATACACACACACAAGCCTGTTTAAACCTAGCCCAACTTTGCATTGGCTGACATTCATTTCCGGGAAATTTACCTTAACTGTACTAGATGCTACATGGGCCAGGGTCCCATATTACTGCCTGTGTTAATGATCTTTGTTCCCACCACTGCTGAATACAGTACACACACACCTCTCATCAATACACACCCCTGGCTCTCAATTTTTTTGTGTTTTAAGTGAAGCAGTGCCAGAGTCAGGCTGTTACGGCGGCGGCGGCGGGAGGCCGGCCTCACTGGTGGAAAGGCGGCACTGCAGCCTGACCAAACCCTTAATAGCAGAAAGGAGGTGCCCCTTTCATGGAGCAGATGTGATGAGAGGAACTGGGAGAAAAGGCAGGAAACAGGAAGAGAGGGAGGTGGTAGTGGAGGAGCAGTGGGATGAGGAAGTTAGAGGCGGCGGCGCCTTGGGGCGCAGCTGGTGCTCTGGCGTTCGGCAGGCAGCCTTAATGGCGCTGTGTGAAGAGGGCTGCAGTTCATTACGAGACCTCCATTCTCTTGTCCTGGGCCCCTCTGGTTAAGCTACAATATCCACGGTGTGATGGGACCTTCTCCACAGCCACTGTTTCTCCCGTGAACCTTCACCTTGTCAGCCTCCCTGCTTCCCTTCCTTCCAACCGGGTGAACATGTTGGATGTGATTTTCCGTCCATACTCCCTGCACCACTTGGGCCGGCTTCGCGCCTGGAAGTGCCAGCAGCTCACTGCATCTCACACTAGCCAGGTCAGTGGACTGCGGCTTTTAAATTATTTACTGGAATATCTAATGCCGTCTCTGGATGCTCTCTGCCGACTCTCCAGTGCGACTGTAAGATAATATTTGGATAACATCTCTCTCTCTTGTCCTTCTTACCTCCTCTCCAACACCGGCACTTCGTTACACTAAATTGGGCGGAACTTCCATGAAATGTTTCTCAAGTTCTGCCATTCCTTCAACTTTCCTCTCATTTCTTGCCTGCATACTCTTTCTTTTGGCTTGCCTCCTCTAACAAAGGATAGACTTGGCGGCTGTATACCACAAAAGAGTCCATGGAGGCAGAGCCTACAGTCTGTCAGGAAGTGTACTGTGACCTTGCTTTCACCGTGTTCCTACATAATCAACAGTCCTGTATTTCAACCCAGGCAGTGTGGGGGCGCTTTTCAGCCCGTGGACATGAAACTCTCACATTTTGGTCTGGGACAAGTCAAGCAGTTGCTTAACATTAATGCATCACCATGATTTTACATCTTTCCAAAGGACATGGACATATAAATCTTGGCTATCTGTTAACTTTCCTTCATGATGGAAATCAAACCGGCGCGCCATCTGGGTCCTTGAACCAGCCACAAAGGTTGGGGCTCAGCTCTGCACTGTAGTCGAGGTTCTGAACTCGGTTGGGTCACGGGACTGGTTTGGTATCAAATAAATCGATCAGCAACTGGCTTTAAACAGAACTTGCTGTTGATAGCATGCTGCTCAAGTGTAACTACTAACGCTCATCTTTACTCTCTTGTAAATTTCGGTCCATTCTTAATAGTAACTCAATTACCTCATCCTCTAAATAAAAGCTTTTTTGACGTTGCGGTCACAGGATGCTTTTTTTTTTCGTGTGCTTTTCACTTCTTGAAATCGACTGAACTTGTTGATAAGCGGCAGCAACGAGACTTAAAGATGTGTTCTCGCGTCCTAAAGTAACTAAGCCTCTAAGTATGAGTTTCTGACTACAGAATGAATAGTAAAATGCGTCCCACCTCTCAGCCGCTTTCCTCAATAGACACAAGGTCAGAATAGATGTGAAGAGAGACTTCATAAGGACTTGGAGAGCCAGCACAGGTTACTGAGAGTCTACCATGACCGTGGCAGCGGTGGTTGACAGGATTCTGCCGCAAAGGTGTATAAGGAGGAGCATTATCTCCTTCACGAGCGCATAGCTGGTTGATTCGACCAAGCTCTTCTTGTCACGTGCTGTGGCCGGCCACAGGGTGTTCACAGGCCTTCGGGTGCTGCAGTCGGTCATGCTGGTATGCTGATACTTTTAAAATCATGGCACGGAAAGAGAACAAACATTTTTGCTGCGACGAAAGTTACGAAAAGAAATGCTTTGCGCGGGGTCGTCTCTTTAATTCATTGACCTATACCAGCTTGGTCATAATAGATCCTTTGTTTGCCCCAATACACAAATTGCAGCGGGTTTCAGGTTTATTTAAAAAAAACAATGCATACATCCTCGGTGGCTATGCAGCGATAAATTTATTCTAATTAAATAGATCTTAGCCATATCTTACACAGCCGCTGCGCCATTCCTCTTAACAGAGCTGTTTGTGAGAAACCGGTGTGCGGCGGTTGGTTTGCAGAGAGACGCTTTATTTTCTGTCCTCAGCAAAAGCTTATGTATTGGTTGTTGTACATATCCATATGATACCAAAGGTTGACAAATAGTTCAAAGATAGGATTTTCGGAATTAAGGCCTTTCATGATGGTCACTATCGTCCAGAGAGCCTGAAGTGGAAGTCAGGTATGATGCCTGTTGATGGAAACAGTACTATAGGCAGCCCAAATAATATATACTAAATAGTAAGTCTAGTCTGATGTTTATATGAGAGTCTCCTTGGTCTCCTTGTCCAAAAGGTCTTTTGGCCTCTCGTTGATCTTGGCGAATCTGGTGACCTTCCCTATGCGCGCGCACACGCTTTCGGTCTGATGCGTGACCATCGCAACAGTCGACCACTTTCCCCCCCTATCATTTAAATATAGTTCACTTCATTCTAGATACTCTAAACCAACTTTTGGCTGATTCTCCCATGTGTATAGTTATTTGCATAACTATCTAGAAAACTAGGTGGAATTAAGTGTACTATAGGTGATTGGGTGTTGGTAATGAATTTGTATATTTTAGTGACGGCTGGACAGCCTCTTTAAAAACAAGTAAAAACAAATACTCTGCCCCACCCTCTTTCTGATCATACATCACCTCCTGCTTGGTAACCCTTGGCACCTTCATATAGGTTATTCTTCATTTTGATTTTTACATTGTTTGTCTCATTTAAAAATGTACTCTTAGCTCTCTATATCCTATACCAGTCCTGCCTTCAAAGCATATGCATCACACACAGTATTAAATTAGGGTATGGGCATTGTGCGCGCAATGTGTGAGCGGTGAGGCGAGAAGCGTGGTGACCTCGAGTTAAAATTGACTTTAGCAGTTAAAACAGGATCCAGCACAGACAGCCGTGCAACATGTGGGATTGGTGAGACAGTTTTACCTTGCTGTCTGGATAGTTCCAGATAACAGTCCTCGATGGGCCTCATGCTGTGGCGCCTTGTACTGTGGGCTGGACGTAACATAAATATAATACATCCGCATTGATCAATATTAACACCGCGAGAATGACACTCTGCTGTATGTGAAGATTTATAAAACTAACAGAAATATTTGTCGTTTCTATTGCCTGATTGCGAGAACAAGGCTGGCCTCTGGTTTGTCTTCTACTCAAAACCTCTTTGTAATATGATGAAAGCCTAGTGACAGAGACATACAAAAGCACTGATCCCCACCATCTCATCTACAAAACCCCACAAACAGCACCCATTGCACTGATGAGAGGTAAGTGGCTACATTCTGCCTGCGGTGCTTGGTTCAGGCGGGGTCAGGTCTGTTTTTAAAACCCAGTTTATGTTGAAGGGGTTACATACTTCCCAAGCAGACTCTTTACCTACAATGTGGTGCATCATATAAGCGTGAATGTGGCACTGTTTGGTTGC
>BRZM01003708.1:0-30656 GCA_033238685.1 Lates japonicus
GCAGAGGAGAAAGATGTTAAGGGTCTAGTGAATAAATGAAGGACGACCCAGTTGCTTGGAATGACAATGAGGCACGAAGGGCAAATTTTTGATTGAATCATTCAACATTTTGGAATGTTTGTCTTCTAGTGCAGGCTCAGAGGACAGGATTGTTAGTTAATAGTTAGCTTAGGTTAGCAAAGGACTGGAAACAAGGGGAAATAGTTAGACTGGCTCTCAGTGTATCAAATGACAATGTGAAAACACTGTAACGATATGAAAGAGGTTGCACTCACTGATGATAATTTAGATAACTTTCACCTGAATCTGCAGCTCCACTCAGCCTAACAGATGGTGGTTTATTCTCACTGCTCTCATAGTGTCGTTTTTGGTCACAAAAGGCAGCTATTTTCATTGAAAAGCTCTAAAAAACTTAAGGCGCTAACCTGCTCAGCACCAAACAGTGGACAAACACAGCTAGTGACTAGCTAATGAACACAGTGAAGCAGCTAAAAAACCAGATATTTGCCTCAGGAGTTGGTGGAGACCAAAAACATCTGTGTTGTGTTTACTGTCAAGGAAGAAATTAACAAGTGATTGTTCAACACACGTCGTCTTTTGTGATTTAATAATGGTTGAATCAAATGATAGAGTACAATGTAAACACATGTAAAGATTGGATAGCTACATGGGAAAAAAAAAAAAAAATTACCAGGCACACTAATTATGATGCACACAAAGTATCAGGATAAGCCATGACGGCGGGAGTTAAGATGGACTAACCGCCAACAGTCAGTAAGGGTTGATGAAACACATCTAACTGGCATCTCAGTCCCTACAGGGCCTGTTGCACACGAGACAGGAAGCAATTACTCAGCTCTTACACTGTGGTATTACCTTAATCAAGAGAATGATAAATTTTGCTCTTACATGTACAGCATGTTTTTGCTGCCCCAAAGTGACCAAAGCTGGAGTCTGTATGGGATTGCGTAGTGCTAACTGGCTCTCTTCATAATCACGTGCCTTCAAGATGCATAATATTTCTAATGGAGTTATGTTCCACAAAAAATATGTTGGATTCACGCTGTGTTAATGTTCTGACAAGCCAAATGTGTTGCAATTAGGAAAAACAAACAGATGGGCATTTTCATCAGAGCTGTTAAATGTTGGTGTGTGTGAAAGAGTCACACACACACACATACAGTGGGGAGTTAATGTTAATGTTTTCAGAGTTAAATTTCAGGTTTTGTAAGAAAAATCTAATCGTCACAAACAAAACAGTATTATAGCTACGCCTGCATTTTTTTTATTCCACAACATTTTTATAGAGGTTGCCTTATTTCACACAGCTAAATACTGTGAAATTGTTCTTTATATCCAATTTATTTTAGCAGTATTCCCCTGATAGGTCTGCTGTGCATTACAGTTTACTCTCTGGAGGCACTCTGTTATGGCCTTTATATTGTAATTTGATCTGATTAGCTTTCTCACTCCTGGGCTAAAACCAACACCCCCTTTACCTACACAATGAATTACATGAATTTCTGTACAAGTGCATTCTGTGTTTGCATGCAGTGAGTGGAAGCAGCTATGGTCCATGTTTTTCATTTCAGTGGGAAGCAGTAGAGAGAAGACTGATAAGAGACAGGAACAGGGCATTATGAAAGGCTTCATGAGAGATGTTTACTCTGTTATGAAATATAGTCCTTGAACATTGTGAAGCGTCATCGGCAGACACAGAAAGTGGAGCATTTTTTTTTTTTGCAACTTGCTTGAATGAGGCTGGAATAAAAAAAAAAAAAAAAAACAGAAGACCTGGGTGATGTAACAGGGTTAAAACTGGAGTAAAGTAGGTTAAGGAGTGAGTCTGCAGATCTACTTGATCATTTAGTCAGATTCCTCTCAGTGTCAAGGAGGCAGAGTGAGGCAATAAGACTGAAACGCACTCTATTATCAGACCAACTGGGGCAAGTCTTACCTGCAGCAATGAAGAACTAAAAAGCTCACCTACTTGTTTGGTTCTTTCATTATGTTACATACAAATTATTTTCATTGTGTGGAATTATGAGTGAGTAAAGCTGAGCTGGAGGAGTGGAGGAGTACAGAGAGAAGAGCAGAGTTACAGTAGATTAGTTAAAGGGTCACAATTTAAATTACAAATTAATTTAAGTTTACAAGACACTATATCACACACCCTGTAAAGGCAGCTTTTTTAAAGTCTGAGAAAATAACCCTGATGAGGTCATCTCAGGCTGGGATTGAGATTTTCAATTTTTTAACAGAAAATTTGCTTTACAAACTAGAGGTGTGAAGTCCGAAGTAAGTGGGTATTTTTTAGGCTGGGAAGGTCTAATGAAAGATGCTATTAAGTTGCATTATGGGAAATGTAGGATCCAGTGTTTTGGAGCTCGACCCATACCTTGGACTTTAAAGGGTGTTGACTACAGTGGGGTCCAAAACTCTGAGAACACTTTATTACATGATCAGTTCTCTGTTCAAATGTACTTTAATACAGTTAATACAACAGCAAGTGAACGCATCACGGTTCACTCTGATTCAGACTGTCCTCTGTTCAGTTCACTTCAGGTCAGTAGTACATTGGCCTATACAAACAATAGCTCAGCAGTCACTTATATGCCACAGTGATCACATTATGATTGTTTCTGTGTTTTCACTGTTGTATGTAATGGCTGAGTTAAGAACAGTGCATTCAGTCACCAGTATTTGGAGCGTCACTGCTAAAAGCTTTAGTGACAATTGTGATTCAGTGTAGTTAGTTCAGTTTGAAGATCCAGTGTTCACGATTCATTCGCATATGTACTGAACACGTATGTTAAAATTCACTAAAGAATCAGAATCAGAATCAGACTTTATTGCCAAGTAAGTTTGCACATACAAGGAATTTGTCTTTGTATATTGGTGCTAAAGAACAGTGATAGTAAACAAAGATAGATATAGAGAAGTAGAAGTAAGGCTAAGGAGTAGAAAGCGCAAAAAGCAAAAACTATATTTACAAGGACCATAAATATACATAATTAAATGTAAAGTGTAGAGTGCAAATGTTTAAAGGTGGCAGTGATCGTCCAGAGAGATGTGCGTTAATTTCTCTCTGTGCTTCTAACTCCAACTTTATGGAAATGCAATACTAAATCATGGGGGGAACAGCAGAAGAAGCAGAAGAAAACTGTTGTTAATTGCAATTTTGATTTCACTTTTGCAGCTTTCATAAGACTGTACTCATCCACCAAAGTAGCTACTGAGATCTGCTGATTCAGATGATCACAAAGTTTTCAAACAAGCCATTTGTTGTGACAGATTAGCTACCACATTACGTGTAAGTAAAACTAGAAAGGGAGCATCTGTAATGTTGCTAGTGATCCCTCATTACACAAGAAATCTATTAGGCCTAAATTAAATAAGGAAGTTTGTTTGTAAGCTGTGATGGATGTTTACAATAGATGGCTTTAATTTTTCCTTTTTGTTTTTTATTTCTCTAATAAATACATTTGGCTAACATAGGGGTTTGTTAACAGCCTTTCTCATGGTAATGCTTGTTGCCCCGTTGGGATTATTTTTTGTGCAATGTTTATGCAATTAAAATAATAATCATCATAACCGCCAGAAATGATGGCTGAAAGTATGAAAATAAAATGTTGTAATAAAGTGTAGTTTTTCTTTAAAGCAGTGTAAAGAATGATAGATTAGAGTAGCTGTTGCTGTAAGGTGGAGAGTACAGCTGAGCACAGTGAAGTTCCAGCAGGGTAGAGTGGAGCATAGTAAAGAAGAGTTAAAGCAGCGTTAAGGCAGAGTAGACTGTATGTAAGAGTACATAGGAGTGATTATGTTTTTCTCTGAATATTTTTGTGATGTTGTCTATCTGGGGCGATGCTAATGAACATAATAAACCTTCACTGTGTGTCTGTGTGTGTGTGTGAGTGAAGGATAGTGTAATGGCCAAAAGCTTTGACAACAGAGCTTCCTGCTTTCAAAGCTGTATGGTTTTTATCTGCTGCTGTGAAGACAGCGACTGCCACAGATACTGGATGAAAGCGGGAGGAGGAGAAGGACGAAGGCTGAGTGTGACACAGACCACAGATGCTGCACAGGAGAGCTCATTAAGGACACACACACACACACACACACACACACACACACACACACACACACACAATTTAGTCATACATACACACTCCAATCATGCATGAGAATGTACACTGTTACACACAAAGACACGAGTACAAGACATCATCACACACACACACACACACACACACAGCTGCTCCTCCACACATGACCTGAATTTTAACTGCCAAGGTAGATCAGTGCCTAATTGAGCATGTAAAAGGTTTTTTTTTTCTGTGTGTGTGTGTGTGTGAGTGGCGTGCTGGGGGGTTGGATGTGTTAAAGCTGTCATCCAGTCTGAATTAAAAGCCCCCACACATCATCAGCTGAACTGTAAGACAAGCACAGATGTGAACTGAACACTACACTTCAAAGATCAGAAAAGCTTTGCCAAAAAAATTGTCTCACTCTGTCCCAGAAGCATGGAGCTCAAACACTTGTATTATCACTGTAAAACCATTTTTGATTTGGGACTTTGTAATCGCTTTTTTCTCTCTTCCCCCAAACTCTCTGTTCTCTTGTTTGCTAATAGTCCCTCCACTGCTATTACTCTGATCTTCTTTTTCCTTCACAATTTCTCATCTCTTTTTCAGGCTGCCAAGACCTCCCTTCTCTTTGAGTTCTGACTAATATTTACCTTCTCTACATTAACATCAAGAGAATTTCCTGCTTTAATCCCAGTGACATGCTCCATCCCTTCTTAAAAACTTGTCTTTTTTCAGGTGCTTTCAGACACATCTGACAGTATTCATCGCCAGGTGGAGTTTTCTTGGTTGTCATGGAGATGTTTAAGTTGTCATCATGTGATTCCTGTGTGTATCTCTATATTTTGGATAAACATGGTCATTGTGGTCAGTGTGGTCATATGTGCGCAGAGGTTATAAACCATTTTGATCAAAGATGGAGTCTGGTATTGGATGTGAATGGCCTCTTTGATCTTGTGATGACAGCTGATCCATTTCCATGACAACTGAGCAAGCTCCATCTGCCAAACTACAACCGCAAGATGCTGTTGAAAAATGTGATTTAAATCAGGAGGGAAGATTCAAAGGAAGGGGAGGAAGGAACATCATAACCTGTTCAGAAGTATCCCCCCTGATGGGAGTCTAGAAACTGGTGGTGGTAATAGAGCCAGGATCAAGTTTAGCTGAAGATCTGAATGAATGTGATGTGGACTGGCTCCCTGTTCTGATGAGAACTGAAGATGAATGGGGGCGGAGGTGCATCGCATCAACTGGCGAATGAAATGACAGCTAATCATATCCTGAGCGAAGTAACCAGAGGGAGCTCAGAGTAGAACTGTTGCTCCTTCGCCGCAAAAGAAGCTGGTTGATTTGGCTGGTTGATCTGGCTGATTAGGAGGCCTCCGGGGCTTGTTCCTTAGGAGGTTTTCTGAGTACGTCTAACTGGGAGGAGACCCCAGGGTAAACCCGGAACTCACTGGAGGGATTATATATCTGATCTGGCCAGGGAACATCTTAGGATCCCTCCAGAGGAGCTGGAAAACATTGCTGGGGGGAGGGATCTCTGGAGGAGCTTGCTCAGCTTGTTGCTGTCTTGAAGAAAAAGGTGGATGGAACTACAGCTGACAGCAACAGATAAAGGAACAGATTTAAAGTTTGACAGCAACAAGATGATTGACTCAAAGAGTCAGAGCTAATGTTTACTAAGTCTAAGAGTGATGGGATCCTCACAGTGGTGCTAAGTCATGGAATCACCAAAGTCATTACAATATATCTTCTGGGCACCACGAATATCTGTACCAAGTTTCATGGCAGTCCATTCAGTACTTGTGGAGCTACTTTAGTCTGGACCACAGTGGTGGACCAATGAATCAAGAGACAGACAGACAGACAGACAGACAGACAGACAGACAGACCGACACTGATATTTCAGACATGGCAAAGGGAAAACTAGGTCAAACAAACATAAACCAGCAGACCTGTGGGTAGACAGTATGGAGATGTGGTTTACATCATTGCCCACCATGTCTCCCCGACTTCCTCCATGACTGCGGTACTGCCGCCCAGATGGGGCCTTTTGGCTCGGAGACACTTAAACACAGCGTGGTGTGAACAACTGCTCAAAGGTTGGAGTTTATAAAATCCAGTTTAGTTTAGACTTCTCTCTACTGGGAGATATCCTGTTTCCCCTCTTTTCATGTGGCCTGGTTATTGGCTTGTTTGATCTCTTCACATTAACAGCATCACCATAAAAACAACCCCATGAAGAATGAGTCTGCCCAGTAAATAATGATAAACAAACGCAGGAGCCTAAACACATCACAAGTCTGGACCAGCGTGGAGAAATCATGACGCCACTGAAAGCCTCATTACGCTCTCTGTTTCCTACCGAGGGCAGCGTGCGTTACTTGGCAGTGTTATTTTGCTCCCGTTAAGAAGCTATAATAGCGTTCCAGAAGTCGTTTTTGTGTCATCATCCTCATCCGGCCTCCCTTGTGTATTGTGTGTTCTCCATTGTGCGCGGATGGTTGCTCCGTTGCTTGAGAGTGATTGACATTGTTTGTCTGTTTGGCAAGGTGCCTGACATTTCTAAAAGTCACAGCTCACATTAAGGCTGAGCCAAACCTCCTTGCATGTGTGTGTGTGTGTGAGTGTGAGTGAGTGCATGGTGACTATGTGCAATACATGTGCTGTAAAACGGTAATCCAATATTTAATCTCCTAAAATGTGATCATAAACAGGCTCAGATACCAATTTTCACCTCCTGCAGTGAAATATATGTTCAATATTCATAATCTATTGTGTTTTGTCAATACAGCATCCACTGTGCTGCAGCTGTGCAGCTATAAAACAAATCAAAAAAATGGCAAAGAGCAAACATCTTTATCCTGCAACGTCAGCTCTGGTGTGCTGATGATCTCTGGGTGTTTTCACATGTTCAGACTGAGTCCCCTGGAGCAGTTCCCTGAGGCCTTTGCAGTAAACGAGTTAAGAGTTGTGTTAAATGCCTCTGCATCTCTTTTCTGCTCCTCCCCCTGTCGTGTTCTGAGGGAATTGGAGATGCAATAAGAGCCGGATCTGCCGGAATCTCCCACTGCTCTGTTTGTCTCTGCTTTCCCCCCCATCACTCTCACAGCGCCGATGAGGGCCCCGTCAACAAACTTGTCTGTAAATGTGCCTGCTTGTAAAATAAACAGTGACTGGATCAGGAGCGTCAGTGGCAGGCTTTAACTGCTGCTAGTATTTTTCTCTCTCTCTCTCTCTCTCTCTCTCTCTGTGTATGTGTGTGAGTCAGTGACTGCAATTAGAATACGTTTTCTTCTTTGTCTCACAAAAGTAATACAAAACACGCCATTGTGTTTGGATGCCAGAAAAACTGAGCCAAGAACTAACGTTTGCAACAGGATTAGAGAATAACCCAAATGCAACTATGTTTACACACTAAATACGATTAAATATGACTAAAATATGTTCTCTGAGACATCAAACAGCTTTGTGTAATCAGAATTTTTGCATTCGAAATGGAGATTTTGGAAGAATGTTTTTTTGTGCTTGGTGCAGTTACTGTGAAACAAAGAAAAACACATGAACACCAAGAGAGCATGGTGAGGTATTTAGATGGATGAATGAACCAACATTTGCCTAGAAGATGTTTAGCTGGCTCAGGCCTCCTTGTCACGTCCAGCATGTCTTGTCTAGTCGGTTCAGTCCTGCAGATTTATGTGCTGACAAAAACAAAAAGCTTTTGTGTCAACCAGAGCTGCACTTATCTCATATTTGTACTTACGTCATTGTCAGTGCTGCAGATTCTAGGTTACGACAGAAAATCAGACACTATCCACAAATCTCTGTAATATTTATGTCAGAAGACCACAAACTGTAAATCTACACTGTTCAGTAACAGTAATGGACTGAATCAATACTTGTTATTGGAAACTCTCGTACCTCTGTGGACTGGAAACTGATCAGTGGCACTGCGGACAGATGATCTGCCCTCGGCTTCATTTCCAGAGGATCAATTTCCAGCTGAATTACAACAAGTCTTTCTCCCCACAGTCAACCTTGTTTATAGTCAGCTCCAAATTCCTCAGCGATAGGAATACGAGTAGAAACACACTACAGTATAAAGATGTGTCATATTTTTGCAGGTGCCTTCACTTCCTCTGAAGTGTCTCTATTTTCTGAGTTTATAAAAAACACACACACACACACACATCACAGTTCAAACCACGATACTGTATAATGAGTGTTTCAGCACAGCTCCTGTGCCTTCAGATGTCTCACAGTACTGTTGGCCTCAGGTAACACCACCATCATTTTATCAATGCTCAATCTCCCCTTTTCCTTTTAAAGGGTGCTATATGTAGGTTTTTGCTTTTTCCAAATAACAAATGTTAGCATTAGCAGCTGTTTACTTACCAAGAGCTTCAGCCATTATTGCATTTACAAGACAAGATGTCACCAGTCTGGCCTGTTGGACTGAGGGCAGACTGGTGAGTCTTTATCGCAAAGTGGTATTATGAGATGGGATGGGGCTAGCTGGTTAGCATGCTAACTTCAATAGAATAAAAGAAAAGACAGAAACTGAAGCAAAACAAGGGTTTACATTTGGATTGCTTTCTATCACTGAAGCAGCTCATGGTGAGTAAAGGAATCAAGTTTGATGCTGAACTTGCAGTGTTTCTTCTAGACTGGTAAGTAAATAGCTGTTAATGCTAACATAGGCTATGTAGCAATAGCTTCAACTTACATATAGCATCATTAAAGTTGCTCTAACTAATATGCTTGGTTTAACAATGAAGTCCACAGGGAATCATCACCAACTCTACAGTTTCCTTCAGCTCTATGCAGCGTTTTGGTGTCTCTCAGCCCATTGTTTTGATTTTATGGTGCACAGCTTTACTGTTCACTGTTTACTGGTTCACTCTCAACGCTCTCATCAAGCCAATTTCCAGTCCTAGCCACAGCGGGCGGTTGTCTTCACAGAAGTACCTCTGATAAACCCACTGTTCCTGCTACCACTGCCAAACTACAGACAGAATTCAGATCTAGCCAATGAACACAGTCGAGTATTTAGCATCAAAAGAGCCAGAAATTTCCCTGAGAAGACAGAGCTAAAGTTTACTGTGAGGTAACCAGACACATGACTCCAATTAAATGTTTATGTCCATGTCTACTGGATGTGTACATTTTGTTCACACATTCACGGCAACAACTCTATAATGTGATAATATAAAAGTTTGTAGTGTGTTTACAGCTGGTGTCAGTGGTCAAAAAAATAAACTTTTGCAGTGTCTGGTAGTATCATATTCTGTATTATGTATCAAGTCATTGAGTGAATTATTTAAAGCCAAGGTTGGAGCTCTAAGATGGTTTGTCCATCCTTTTTTACACATTCCTCAAAACCCAGCCTGGTATATTTGGAAACTTTGACCACTCCAGCAGAATCTGAATCAAGTTATACAGCAGGAGTTCCTAATGACTTGCCCACTGGCAGGTCAGTTGGGTAATAGTGAGGTTAAAATGAAGGTTACAAAAGCTCTGCAAACCAACTCACTTGCCTGACTATCAAGAGCACTTCTTCATGATCCTTATTATTTAAGGCCCTCTGTCAACGCAGACAGACAAAGTTTGAGAGAAACATTTCACCGTTATCCTCTCACACAGCAGCTCTCTAAATTCTCCAAATAAACCTAAGACTTGAATTAGTGAAATGAACTACAGAGGCACTTTCCTTAAATAAAGATTTTAGTTTGGAGTCATCCTGATTACCATGATTAGTGGCTCTATTAAGATTCCAAAACCAACTGCCCTGCCTCCATTACACAAGGGAAGATGCATAATTCAAAACCATCTTGAACACAGAGCAACAGACTGCAGACCTACAGTATGATGAATAACAAAGAGGAGTCTGCTGCTCCTCTACTCACTTTATCATTGAGAGGAATCAGTGTAGGAGCTGAACGTGCGGTCAGACGGCCTTGGTCCAGAGCTGCCACCAGCAACAAACAAGCCCCCCCCCCCGTAATGTGCTAATAAAGACACATTCTGTTGAGTTTCTATTGACCCTGCTGCAGTGATGTGTCTGAGGCAGCTGTGTTTTCACTGAGCAGTTGTTATAATTAAGTCTGTTCAGTATCAGTCACAAGATAATTCCTATACATTTAGTTGGGTAGATAAGTAGAGGTCTGAGGGGTTGTATGTGATTGAAATGTTGTCATGATCTATAGGTGTGTGTGTGTGTGTGTAAATGTGCAGAAACAGAGGATATGAGGATGTGACATGAGGGTATAAGAGGGTTTAACTGATGGTCAGACTGTCATTGTAAGCTCATGAGTAAATTCTAATTTAATTCACAGACACCGGATCAACCTTTGAGGTTTATGTGTAGAATCGACGTCAGCAAAGTACCCCTTTCACTCCTTCTAACCTCCTCCCATCCACACCACCACCCTGTTTCCCTTTGAATGGGGCGCGAGCTGTCTGCCCGTTACCGCTTGGGCTCTTTGTTCAATCTGATTTCCGCTTCTCTCCTCAGTGTAGCTGCTGGCGTGAGGAGGAGAGGAGGAGGAGGAGGGAGCACCTGCCTTGCGTGCATGGTGTGTGCGTGCGAGCGAGCGCCCGCGTGTGTATGTGTACGCATCTATTCCGACATCAGTGTGTGTGTGTGTGTGAGGATGAGCGGAGCATCGGCTGCTGCTGCTGCTCAGTGAGGAGAGGGGTAACGCTGAAGGAAGCGATGTAAACCCAAGACGTTGTGAGCGCCTGTGCACGCACTGAACCCCGCGGTCCTCCTCTGCCTCCGCAAAGTGCTGTTTCACCCTTTTTTCGTCGTTGTGCCGTCTCTGCACCCTCCGGGAGCTTTGGAGAGTACCTGCACGGAGGCGCAAAGCTTTCGCACACATTCCAGAGGATTGCACCATTAAGACGCGCCTCGTTTTTGTCAGATAAGGTAAGAGTGAGAAGAAAAAAAAAGGAGAAATAATTTGCTTCGCGTGCATGCTTTGTGAAATCAATCATTTGGTCAGTGTGTCATATCTCAAGTCACCGGGTGGCAGGAGGCTCCTGAGACCGCTCAGCTGCTGGAAGACGATTTTAAGTGTCTCAGTTCATTGGCTTCAATTTAAAAACGCACTTTTGCTTCAACTGGAGCAAAAATCAGGGCAGGTCAATTTAAAGGCATTTTGGAGCGCTTTTCCCACTGCCCAACCATGCAACATCTAATTATATGCATATGCAATAAGTGATAAGTATTTCCTGTGGACCAATCAGTGCCTTCCCTCTCGCATGATCGCAGCCATAACCTCACACAAATCGCACCCGTTTGGGATATCTTTAATTATTTACAGGTCAAGGCTTTTAATATTGGTCTATATTTACGACCCATGTAGGGACATGCATAAATCATCACCTCGCCAAGTAACCTTGTAGGTGCGTCCTTTACATGTCAAGAGGTCTTGTCTTCGTATCAACAAGAACTTTGTGCTGCGGTTTCCAAATCTTCCTTTTACAGATGCCCGAATTAAAAAGAAATCAAAATGGGTGGGGGGGGGTGTCTGTTGAGTGATGCAATTGTGGAAGCAGATCTGAACACCTGAACAGGTGTTTGTGAAATCTATTATGTAAATCTGAGTCCTTTGGTGAACAAACAACATGTTTTGAATAACTGCCAAAATCAGATCTTATATTGGTCCACCTCCAGCTGCTGTCACTCAAGTATGACATTAAAGACACTGCTGTGTACAGAAACTGGATTTCAGTGATCACAGTGTTCGCTGGGCTGCTTCATGCAGAAGATTTATACATTATGGGCACCTCATGTCTGAGTGCTTTGTATAACTAACTTTGCTTTGGTTTTACTACATCAAATGAAAATGCAGAAAAAGTGACCAAATGATGGGAAATGAGTGATTGCCTGTTGTAGAAGCAGGAGCAGATCTTTTGAGAGTCTTATATTTATGACTGCCCGCCTCAGCAAACACGGGCGTGTACAAATCATGCCAGGAAGGAAGAGAATGTTCAGGTCACCTTGACAAATGAGCTGGTATTGTCTGGAGTATGAGCCCCTGCAGCCCACTAAAGCCCATTCTGTTTCTATTCACCGCTCCGGTCTGGAGGAGTTCAAGTCTTTTCTTCTCTGGCCTTGTTAGTGCGCCCACCACCAGCTGTGTGTCAGTGCCATAAAGCAGGACGAGGTTAACTAGGCAATGCCACATTACGGACGAGCTTGAGAAGAGGGGAGAGGAAATGTATGTGTGTGAGAGATAACAGAGAAAGTAGCGCTGGTGGGATGAGGAGAATGGTAGGGAATGAGGCTAAGAGACCCATCTGAAAGTTTACAGCATGCATTTTTCATTCTGTCCGGATGTGTGTGCGTGTGTGTGTGTGTGTGTGTGTGTGTTGGGGCGGGGGGTTGGGGGGCATCCATGTGTCCCGGCACGCATGCGGTAGTTTTGTCTGTAATGCTTGTGTGTTCATCTGTGTATGTAGATGACTGCACTTATACGAGCAGAGGGATCAGAAAGCGGTGTTGTGGGGAACAAAAGGGTCTGATTCTAAAATAGAGTACGAGCTCAGTTCAGCTGTCTCGCTGTCTGTTGCTACACACTTTGCACTCAATCAGCCTCAGTATTGTTTATCATGTCTGGCTCTGAGCCGTCTGCAATTCGAGGAGTCGCTTTGCATCAGTGGAAGATGGAAGAAGAGTCATGTGAGACGCTTTTAAATAGATGAAATACTGTCGAGCCGGAAAGATTGGTCAATTAATCAATCAGTCAATCAACAGAAAAATTTAGAGTCATTGTTCAAGCAGAAATGTTAAAATGTTCTAGCACATATAGGATTTGCAGCTTTCCTTTGTCTGATATCGTAAACTGAATATTTTTAGGTCTAGTCGGAGAAGACAGGCAAGTTTTTCTTTATTTTCTAGTATTTTATACAACAATAAAGGATGCAGATTTATCAGTAATGAAGATAAGGGCAGAAACAATTAGTCAATTAATTGATTGACAGTAAATTAACCAGCACCTGTGTTGATAATCGATTAATCATTTGAGTTACATTTCAAGCAAAAGGCCAAACATTTGCTGGCAGCCTCTAAATCGCAAAGACTGAGATTGAATATCTTTGGGGTTTAGACTGCTGATCGAACAAAATAAATAATAATAATGTGAAAAAAAAGATTTTAAGATATCACTGTGTCTTTTGGAAACTACATTTCACTGTTTTCTGACATTTTATAGACTGATTTCTAGATCAGTCAATCACGAAAATAACCTTTAGTGGCAGCCCTAAAATATAATAGCCGTTTTTTCAGAATTAAATGAATCAGAGGAGACAGTTTAGCCCTGCTGCTTCTAAGTGCTGTTTTTTTCTCAGTTTACTGGTATGAATGTATTTTGAAAGCCTTGCTGATGGTGTATTTTCAGTAGAAGCCAAAGGTAATTCTCAGCCAGGCTTTGATATTATTCTCTATGGTATGAAAGTGCCCATTCTAATATGTCACTTAGGAGATTATGGGGTGTATCCCCCTCCCCTTATACAGTGTTAATAGCTAACAGAATGGCACTATATAAATGCAAATCAGTACCACCACTCGCTTATAGAGGCCTAGGTATGATCAAAATAAGCTTCACCTCTGAGGGAGCCACAGGCTTGTTGCTTTATGGTTATGTTGCCCTGAAAATGGTTTGATTTAGTTTCAGAATCTGATGGGTAGGTGTTGCACAATGCAGCAAATGTATGAGATTTCTTTGCTGCAGCCCTTGTTTTATTTTGCTCTAACTGTAATTCATAAACAGCAGATCCAACTGTGAACTAGACCGTGAACTAAAGTGGGAATTTTATGATCTCTTTGAACTTTGTGGTCTGTTTACAGCCAGAAGGGGGATAGGCTTTAGACTAACAATGACTTCACAGTGACTGGAGCAAAAACTGCCCACGTTTTCAGCACTGGACAGCTCCCAAATCTCAGAGCCCAACGACCCGGCCGCGGACATTTGTCAGACAGGAAAAGAGCAGTGAATAGTTTGTGTTTTGAGCTGCTGCATTTGGACGTAAATGTCGAACTCTGTGTCCCTCTCTCCCTGGAATATTGAAACCCTTTCGTCGAGCGAGTCCCCAGATGCCAAACCCCAAAAGGGATTGGACAAACCATTCCATCAATCAACTTCAGTCTTTAGCCTGGGAGGGACTAAAGCAGCACACCAGGCCAATCATTACAGGCGTAGATGAGACCACAGCTGAACAGCTCACCCACACAAAGAGAAAGAGGTCCCTCTCTT
This sequence comes from Lates japonicus, assembly GCA_033238685.1. Lineage (NCBI taxonomy): Eukaryota > Metazoa > Chordata > Actinopteri > Centropomidae > Lates > Lates japonicus. The sequence continues at coordinate 14,348 of BRZM01003708.1, forward strand.
TGTCTTTGGCCGGGGGGGAGCTCTCCTCTTAAGGTGGTGGTGACTGGTGGAAGACAAATGTTTGGCTTTACAGTTGGATAAGAAGAAGCTCTTTAAGGCAGCACCAAAGTTTTATCAGCCTCTGCAATGTAGAGAAGATTTGAATGATTAGTCACTTTCAAAGAGACTTAAAGTCATTGCAGTTGTGTTACTTTTTAAATGTTTTTCCTAATGTCACAGTGTTTGAAATTTCTCCTCTCAGCTATTATTTCTTGTTATTGTTAACTGCTGATGTGAGAACGAGAAGACAGCTTCTGCCTCTGCGGGTATTGGCACTGCTGATAAACACTTGAAGGACGGAGCTCTCTCTCTCTCTCTCCTTTTTTTTCCCCTTGGCTAGTTGATAGTCCACAGACTCAGCACATCACTGAAGATGAGGAATTCTTGGATGAAGTCCCACTACTGTGTCTATGTTTGTGTCTATTATTCTTTCCTGTGGATGAAAATATGGCCTCACTGTGGCCTTTATGGTGGCTCTGATGATCCAAGACAAACAGTGAGTGTGTGTGTGGAGCTGTAGTTTTAATATACTCGAGATGATCGCTGCGTCTCATGCACCTGATCCTTTATTGGCTTTGTTACCAACAGCCAACCTCTGAACCTTCACCTCTGACCTCTGGCTTCTTTTAGACACAGCTGGTGTAGCGGCCACAGACAGCACACTAACAGCCCCAAGTTGCATATTTATGACCTCTGACCTCTAAAATCATTATCCCCCTCAATATTTCTATTTACTTAAATTAACATTTTACCTACATTTGAACCTCATAGTTTCAATTGAAGTGATTCATTAAAGCTGTGCTAATACAATATTTTCATTGTAACAATGAATTATATGTAATACAATTGCTACATGCAATGTGACTAACTCTACAGCTCCCCCCAGCTCCACAGAGCATTTTTAGCCTCCTTCAGCTCATTGCTTTGGTTTTCATGCCTGCATCTGTACTGTTTTGATTCACTCACACTGCTCTCATAGCATTGTTTTTAGCTGATAGTACTGTCCAGCATCAAACAGCCAGACAGACAGACACAGTTAGCGACTGGCTTGTGAAAAACACAGTGAAGCAGCTAAAGAGCCAGATATTTCTTTCAGAAGTTGAGGGGGCCAAAAACAGAGCTAAAAGAACAGTGAATATTGTACTTACATTGATCAGGTGTCCAGTAACAAGACTCCAAATAAATGATAAACTTGCTCTGTGTCTGCTGGATATGTAAATTAGAAAATGTTTGGCATTTACTTTAGAGGTTTTTGATATGTCAGTATTGTGTTTGCAGTTCGTTGTACTGCCTCTATGAGGCCAAAATTACCTATCAAAGCAGGTTTAAAAGGGATCTTTGACAGTATTTAGTTTGTGCTTTCAGATACATTCCTGTGGAAAGTACTGCACAAAAATGACAATGTATCTTTTTTTTGTTAGCCTAAGCCATGTCAAGGATCCTCTGGGAGTATATTTAGGCTAGGGAAAGAAAACAGGAAATCTATTAGGTCATGGTAAGTCAAAATGATGATTTCTTGTCATAATTATCGCATAATGAGTCAAAGTTATGAGACAGTAAGTCAAACATTTAGTATCTCAAAACTCTGTATTCAATATTTTGCAGTATCTTAAAATTTTGACGCACCATGAATATTATTAAGTTTGTCAGTGTCAACTTTTCATCCATTTTCTTATTTCCCCTGGCAGAAATGGCCCACTTTAGAGTCCTCTGGATGAAATCACTCCAAGGACAAATTCTTCTCAGACTTTATAATTTTTCTTACAAAACAAATCAGTTTGGCCTTTCTGTGAAGTCTTTCTTTAAGTAAAAAATGTCTCTTCCTTAAATAAAAGGTTTGCTGTTAACAAATCAATTGATGCCAGTGTGATTTAATCCTTTACAATGCACTACAGAAATTAGAGATGATTGATTCCACCGAGGCTGCTGTTTCCATTCCCTCTAAAAGCAATGTTACAATACCCTGTTCTCACACATTTATGTGCACACTTGGCTTCCTCATATTTTATTCAAATGTATTTAAATTGATTTTTTGTCCAACTCACAGTTGGCTAACATACACTGAATCTCACATAGTCAAACATACACCTTTTCTCATGCACACACATCACAAATACACACATGGCGGTGCCAGAAAGAGGCTGAGGATGAAGAGGTGGAGACATAAAATGAGCATAACTGAGATCATCTGCTGCAGGTCTGTTGAGTGCGGCTCCACAGCAGCTTAATAGCACTACAGGAAGGTCGAAAACAGATGGCTGTTATAAGAGCTGTCAATCTCTCTCAGGTATGAACAAATCATTGGTGATACATGCATTAAACATCAGTATATTTCCTCTTGGGCACATGTGTACAATGCTGAATAATTAATGAAAATAACAGGAAAATTGTAACAACCAACTACTGTACAGTACGTATAACCCACTTACAGTCTCTGCAAACCCAAGTCTTGACTTAAGGAGTTATTCCTCTCTCCTTCCTACCATACTTGTCTGTCTAGGATCCTTCAGAGTGATCTAAATTGCCCCCCTCTCCGCGCTTTACTGCGCACACATCCAGCCAAATTTTAGCTTGGCTTCTAAGCGTGTTATCAAGACGGTTTAAGTAACCCCTGTCTCTGTGCCCAGTGAGATCAATGGTTTCAGTGTGAGAGGATGGAGTGTGTAATCTTGAATCGGAGGGACCAGCAGCTCTCCAAAGTCCTCTCGCCATCTGAAGCCCATGCCAGGACTGCATGAGTCATTAGTTGCTTTGAGTGTGATTAGTCACCACACAGGCACACTAAATACAAAGGCTATCTGTGTGTTTGTGAGCAGGAAGTGAATACCTGATTCAGCGCAGTTCACTCTCCCTCTGCAGTGTCATTTTTTTTCTGTTTTTAATTTCCTGAGCAATTAATGTTCATGCACACTGGTTTAATGTTTCTTTTATGGCACCAAATCACCACTCCAACATACTATCACTGTATTTTTTCCCTGTCTTTACAATTCATTAATGAAAATTGCTTCTGTGTAAGAAGAAGAAGAAGAAGTTCAAATTTCAGCCACACATCTATTCAGGGCGGACAGGCGCCCGCAGCCTTCTTCTCGCAAACAGCAAATTAAGAATTATTATAGAGCCTCCAATGCAGTTTTTTCAGAAGAGCTTTCATCATGTCAGTGTATTATTGTCACGACGATGTGATAAAATGACCTTCCTTTCATTCCTCTTCCTTCATCCTCTCCCTCTCCCAGCTCACCACTTTGTCTGTCACTCATCTGGAGCTGTTATTCTGCTGTTCTCTCCACCACTCTCTGGAGGTAATAGTTTTGTGAGACATGATTAAAGGAAAAGGGTAGGAGAGGAATCACCTTCTTCTGTCAGGTCCCGGTAGGGAGAAACTAGACTGACAGTTTGACTCCTTACTGTAAAATGGACTCTGCCTCAGTCCTAAAGTATAATAGTACAGATTTATCTGAAGTCCTCAAGCCTCTCCTCTTAAGCTACTTCATATTTTTAGACATCAATTCTGCTGTTTCCTGTTGTCATCGTGCTGTTGCCCAAAAAAGGTTTTAGAACTTACTATAAAAATAAAAAGTAATCAGAAATTAATTTCCCCTGGAGGCAAGAAGAGCTTGTGTTCTCTTCTGCTGGGCGGAAGAGTATTCTGTCAAATGCCAAGCAGAAAAGAAAAAAAAACCATATGACTTATTATTTTCTGGGGAAAGAAAATTATTGCACATAAATAAAATCTCATGAGTTTTAGCCTTTCCAAAGCCAAAATCACCACAGGAAAATTCTGAGCAATGGATTGCAAGTATTAATTATCACATCAAAGCCAATATTAGCATCAACAGGTGTTTACTCACCAGTCTGGTGGAACCTTCATTCCTTTACTGACCAAGGTGTCTCCAGCGGTTAAAAGTAACGCCAGTGTTTTGCTTCTATAGTTTTAGCGCTTCTTTACTTATATTGAAGTTAGCATGCTAACCAGCTAGCTAGCCTGTCTCAGCACACTACGATAGTAACTCACCGTAGAGTCCAGACAGCCCTGAAGATGTAGAGCTGCTCAGATGACGTATTCTAACCTCTTATATTATAAATGCAAGGATGGGTGAAGCTCTTGGAAAGCGACCATCAGCACCACCTGCTCCTGGTAGGGCTGAGCGGAAAAAAATAGACCTCCACGCAGCCACGTCAAGTTAGGTTGACGCACAGAGCACCGAGCGTTGGAGCAGCAGCTCACGTGCTAATATTTGGGCTACTTTAGCCGTGCACGCTAGAACATTAGGGGTGTGAACGAGATAAAAGGAAAGTGACGACAGAAAATGTTCATGAAAACTCGAGCGACATCGTTACTGAAGAAAACACCTGAACGGACACAGCCCGAGGAGATTGTTGAAAAGAAGGGTCCCGGGAATTCGGTAGTGTGGAGGTATTCTGGTTTACGTCCGACAAGAAGCAGAATAGCATGCACCACAAATTGTGTCGAAAGCATGTTCCCACGAAGCCAGGTAATACCACTAATCTTTTTTTTTTTTTTTTTTTTTTACCAACTGAAGCAGTGCCATCCTATAGAGCACGCGCAATGCCAAACTCTACAGTCCCAAACCTGTGGTCCCCGTAAAACAACCAGTGTGATACCTGCACAACAACAACAGACCATAGTGACTACTTTCTCCAGCGCCATGCTTTTCGAAAAAAAATTGACCTTATGGTATCTTCACACCTGGCTTAGGATTAAAAAGGAACATTAAACCTTGACAGAAATAGCGATTTGATTTATATCATGATAAATATATCGATATCGACTGAAAAAAAAAATCATGATACGATTTTTTCCAGCCCTGTTAATTTAGATATGTTCATCTATACTAAGAGACAGGGTTATTCTTGTTGAAAAATATTTAAATATAATGCTATTGTTACCCCGGACAGATTTTCTCCGAACAAAAAATAAACAAAAAATAAAAAAATGAGCAGTCAGTCAACAAAATCAGCTGTTGCCTGTTTTTCAACGTCTGTCAGTGGAAACTTGAGCAGCAGTCATTTATACAAGATGTTTTTTTTGTGTGTTGCAGAGTACTGTAGGGTTCAGCAAACTTAAACTACTTGTGTTGTTGTGTGTGTGTTTTAGTGTGTTGTGCAGAATTTGAGAGATTCAGTGACTTCTACATTGGCTGAGGTTTGATGTGGGACTCTATAGTAACCATTACAGCTGTGTGTGTGTGTATGTCAACATGGGATCCAACCTGGCCTGATCATAAATTTTGCAGTCTGTGAGCACACACACACACACACACACACACACACACACACACACACACACACTTCAGTGTAGTATGATGAAGGCACCATATAAAGCTATCATGCTGCGTACTAAGAACATGATCTAACAGCCACAGCAGTAATTAGAGCGATGGGTTCCACATTTTCATGCTTTCTATTCAAGCAGCAATTTTCCACCAGCTGCAGAACCGGGCGGAGATTTGGTCGAGGGGCCCACCTTGCTCAAGGCCATGACGATCTGAGCTAGCTGGTCTCTGCTTCAACAGATTGACAGCTTAGTGCTGGAGCCATAATGTAGCCCGCTGCCTCGCCTGTTAGCCTTCTTTGACTTCTGCCCCGCTCGCTGGCTCTTAACGAGCTGAGAATGCGCCCCATTCAGACAACATCGTGAAAATAGTCGATGACATCCACATTGATGTCCACTGAAGCATTTTAGAGACTTCTGGTTTTTTCCCGCAAGACACAACTGTGCCTGTGAGAGTGAAGAGGGGCGATTTAGGAGGAGGCGCCACAACATCTGGATGACTCTTCCTAACAAAGGTGGTATCATAGTATGCGGCTGGTGTGATTGCACGCACTGTACGTTTTAAATCCTCTGTAAATCCTTGAATGTTGTCTATGGAAACACAGTCTGTGTGTCGTGAGCATCCATAGAGATGTCCATAGTGCTGAACTTGAATTCTCATGTGGATAGTGGCTGGGCCCTGCCAGTCCCAGGGCCTCAGATACAACACTCTCTGCAATGCCTTCGTCGTAAGATCACAAACTCCTGTGTCATGACCCTCCAAACCTTTAGAAATCTCTTTGTCACCCAATTCATTATCAACCAATGCAGCTCTGTATGCAAAGAACCCAACCGTTCAATCTCTAATCTGTCATACAGCCCACCATAAGGTCCTAACCCACCTTATAGTGATGCCTCAAAGTGTGTGTGGCACCGCGGGGGTCTCACCCTCACCAACTTCAAAAGTCCAAGATGACTTACGTTCACTATTAAAACCCACGCAAAGTCTGTTGTTTAATGACAGTTTGTTATAGTGTCACCAGTGCTTAGAATATCTGGAGAGGAATGTTTTTCTTTGCCTCAATACGCCTACCAGACGTTAAACATTTTACAGGGCTTTCTACATAGCCAGAGAAGAGAGACACCATTATTCCTGTAATTTATAAAGGTTGAGCTGGTGTTGCATAATCTTCTTCTGAGCATTGTGAATACAGTATGAGTTACATTTGTGAACGAAGAGGCTATTTGTTTCTTGGATAATTATTTACTTTATGTAACTGGAAATCGATGTCCAAACATGCCAATTCATTCAAATTATTTCCTGACTCTCAATGTTCATCGTTTCTACTGGTTGTGCCTTTGAGCTTTGAGGGTGTGAAGAATCAATTTTTGTCCACAAGTGGCAAGGAACAATTAGAGTTATTTATACATTAATTCTCTAAAAATCAAAGCATGACTGTATAAAAACAAAGCTGTGTTACTTCCAACAGTGTCTTCATCTCCATTTCATACCACGGGCAATAAAGCTTGTCTCAGGCAGCATTTCAGTTGAGCTGAGAAGCTTCTGGGCCCAACAAACTGCAAAAGTCAGCTAATTCCAGATGTGGTAGACTTCTGGTACAGTAGAATGCACCAGAATCGCCTGCAGTACGAAGTTAATCCAATCTTATACTTTTGGAGAAAGCAATTAGATGTGATAAGGATTCAATCCAGTTTTCCATATTAGATTTATCACTGTGCCTCATGATCAAATCAGATTACAACGCCTGATAGCCTATTTCAGCCAGGGTAGGACCAGTGATGGACGCGATTTGTATTAGAAATATGCTGGTGCTGTAGCCTGACAGTAGACTGCGAAAAATGTATCGTCACAGGACAGTGGAGACCACAAATAAATGTAATGTATCCAACAGGGCATCCTCAAATCGGCACAGTGAATGGGGTCAAAGGTCACTTTCTCACCTGCAGTGCCAATAGTTTACAGCCCTCTCACACAATGGTCTGTCTTAGCTCTCTGCTGAGCGCTGAATACAAGTCGCAGTGAACTGTGTCTGAGTCCTTATGTCCTCTCAGATGCAGTTACTTATTTGTTGTTATATTATAACACTAAGAAATGAAATCAATATGATACTTTATTATCTGTTCTGTTTGTGAGACTGTGTGCTATGCTACTCAGTCACCTCATTTACCTCAGAGCCAAGCTTTCAGCGACTCAGTATTCAAGGCCATTTGGGGTATTTCGTAGTTTTTTGAGTGTGTGTAGCTAGTGGTGAGCTGATATGCTGTAGTGGGAGCGATGGTTATGGCACAGGAAAAGTCACTGCAACAAGATTAAATGAGAGAGAAACAAAGAAGGTGTATGAGTATGGTTTCATTGAAAAGCCAGAATGGCATTAGTCTTTGTGCTGCTAGATTTCATGCTGCACCTGTTGTGGCTTCACAGATGATGGTTACCTCAACTGTTGTGACATGAACGCCAACAGAGAGTTAGAAAAGGGTAGGTTAATAGTACATATAATTTCCATCGGGTGGAAAACCCTTTGTCCTGTAGTTTTTCAGAAGCTAAACCAAGAACGAGAGAAACGCCGGTATCACAGTTCGATGGATTTGATTTGGTCCAATTAGCTGTAGAGGCTTTTATTATAACATACAGGAGCAAGAGCAGCCCTTTCTCATCTGTTTCCAAACAAGGAAAATTACCAAAACCTGACAGAAGAATGACTGTATTTATGGACATTATATCTAAAGAGCTTTCTTACACTTGGCTCCTAGTCACCATTCACACACACACACACACACACACACACACACACACACACACACACACACACACACACATATGACCAAAGGTAGGGAGTTCAGACAGAGCAATATTTATAGTAATTAGTTTGTTCTTATGGGAAAGTATGTATGTCTGGGTGATAATTGAAGACAGTGTGCGGCACAGATATGTCATCTTATTATATGAATTAAAAAGATTGAGGGTGATGATATACTTGTATGCAAGCTAGTGTGCCAAACTTTAAGATTTGTGTCTACAGTTCATGAATAAGATATTCATTGTCTATAAATTAGTATCATTTTAAAAACATTTATCCATGTATTTTGTAACTATATTTGATCTAAAGCCACCTGCTTTCTCTCACTACTACTTGCCTTCTTCTCAACGCTGTCTCACTTCTTCCCTGCCCCTCCCCTGCCCCCCATCTCGTGGGGGTCCAGGATGAAAAGCCTGCCTGTGCAGCTGGGCGGCAGATCCTCTTGCTCTGATGCTGTTCATTTAGGCTTGGGTGAGTTCTCTGCCTCCTCACCTCCACTCTCTTTACTTTTTCAACCCCTTCATCTCCAAGTGCTGCAGAACCTAACTGGGGCAGTTTCAGGTTTATAAAGGACCATGAAGTCAATGGTAACAGAATATGCTGCACACAAGAGTGTTCAGTGAAAGAAGAGGGAGGAAGAGGGAAGAGGACCGGAGAGAGGGATGAAAGGAAGGATGGGAAGAACAAAGTGCGGGCCAGAATATGCTTGAAGCTGGAACCAGAATACAGTGTATTCCCACATTAATTTTTCCATAGACATAAATACACAAGTAATAGTCTACTAATTTATGCTAGGCGGAAAGCTGATGTTGAGATGTTTGCAGATGATGCTCAGTGGATTGAGCTGGAACACCTCCAAACCCATTTGTGCAAGTTAGCCGTACCATCTGTTCCATTACAACTACGCATATAAAATTCACAATTATGACAGATGAATATGTCAGAGCTGTGAGTCTCTGTGATAGTATCGAGGTTTGAGGTCCCACATACAGCCTTGCTGATCGCCTGTTGGAAGATGTTGCTCTCTTAATACTTTTCCTGCAATTGGCATGTGGTGGTAGCTGGTCGACCTGGATTTTCGCTGTACCCTGCATCTCTTTATTTGTAAAAATTAAAAACGAATTTTACTAGTCATTACGCTATGACAGAAGACGGTTTTTAATCCACATTCAATCATGTTTATCTGTTTTGCCGCAAATCCAGGATCCAACAAATATGAACAAAATGATCACCCAGTACTAAAATTCAAAAATCAAGATTGGGAGCCTACATATTTTCAAATACAAGGCGTTGTTTAAACAGGGCCAACTGATAATGAAGTCGCAGTATGAGTTGATGATGGGAGATGGCAAACAGTTTACCAGGTTAATGATATTGGAGAGTAGTACACCAGTTGTGATTTACTGCAATTCCTCCTGAACCAGGATCGATTATCAGCCTCAAATCATGCTGAACTCAGCATGCTCAGCATTTAATACTTGTTGCTGCATTGTATTTGTTAGTATTTTTAAAAAAGACCCTGTGTGGGAAAACAGTTTTGGAATGAAATGTCAAATTCAATTAGCTATGCAATCTGGAAGTTTCGTTTAAGCAGATTGATAAACCCTGCTTTCAGTTTATCTGTAATCCAAACAGCTCCAGTGGAGGACCACTGACAGAATAAGAGATGGCATCTGTTAATGAGAGAGTGTCCTTTCATGTCACTTCCAGCTCTCTGCCTCTTTAGGGCTGTTTCTCTTTTGTCCATCTGTCACCAGCATGCTACAGGGTGCACTTCCTGTCATTCAAGTCCTCGTTTCACTCATTCAGTTTCTGAGGCCCTTCTCCTCTGTCCCTCTCACCCTGCTCTCCATCTTGTTCTGGCTCTCATGCTTTTCCTGGTATTTGTGATTCTGTGGATTACACTGATTTTTTTGGGTGGGGGTGGGGGTTCTTCATGGCCAGAGATGTTCCTTAGGGTTCAGCTTGTGGAAACCGCTCCAATCTAAAATGCAGATGGAAATATCTTTGGGATTCAATTTCAATTGCAGTAATATTCCAAACAAGGCTTTGTTGTTGTTTTTAACACAGGTTCTTGTAATGGTCATATTAGTTTTCACAAATTGCGAATTTGATTAACAGAGAAAGGAAACAGATACAAAAAATCCTTGAACAAATTTGTTTTAATTTTATTATGGCTTTGTAATGGTGTCCTCTCGCATTTTGTTGGTATTTTGACAGACATTATAGCAATAATACAGTCCATATGTTACCCTGATTAAATGAGCAGTAACAGCTCATGAACTTACTATGGATTATTAATGAGGCACTGTGAGGTGTTTTCAAGCAATCATTGATTTTATAAATTAAATGAAAGTTACTAAAAAAAAACCTAACCTTAAAATCACTCAAAGGCTGGAGAAGACCTCATACAAGGAGATAGCTCCATTAAGCAATGTGAGTTTTTAATGAAATTACATTTATAGCAAGAAAAATTTTTATGTTAAAAAGAACATAATTTCAACAACCACATGCATTTCAAAATAAAATAGAATAAAGAAACAAATTAAAGTAATGGAAGCCCAGTATATTACAGAAAGGTCCACAGAGGATAAGGCCACAGAAAGGTGGGAATTGGTTGGCTGAAGGATGATGTCTGTGTAAGTGATCCTGTTGTCATGGTTACATTCAACCCATATATCATGGCAACCAGAGGAGTGACCTGTTGAACTTCCAACTGGCAGAACCATGAACTTACCTCCTACAGTGACATTGCTCTTTACACTGATGTTTCACATGAAATAACTTAAAATGTATTCATCTGAGTGACAAAAGTCAATGTAGTGATCAGTGGAACACAGATAGGGAAATTTTTATGAAATAAATTTTTATGCTCAAGCGTACAGGTGTGTGTCTGTACCTTTAAGGAGTGATAAAATGCCCTCATCCTTGTATGGAAATGTGAGTGTGGAGATATTACATGAACTCAGAGGTCTTGTTAGCAGACACCTTGCTAGAAGCTACAGTATACGCCTTATATCTCCGATCATTACTGCACAATGCAGTGACGATATGATCAACCAAATAAGACTTACTCGTATCTGTCATCATTTATCACCAAACTAGATTTATGCAACAACACATCTGATGAATCATCATCACAGGAACTTATTTACTGAACTTTTACTCTCCATTGTTTTCACTTTTAAGCAAAATGTCTGCCAACATATTTAATTACGCATCCAATTATGTCTCTGTTCTTTGTTGTTCCTCTCAGGTGAAGCCTCCTCCATAGTGAACATGCGTAGGATCACCCATCCTACAGTACAATAAACACTGGCAGGCAGCCGCCTCCCCTGTAAGCCACTCAGACCAGCTCCTCCGGCCAGCCTCTCTCACCTCCTGTGGACTCGCACCAGGCTGCCAGCAGGAGGACAGGTGCACCCTGGAGCAGACTGTGCCTCAGCCAGCAAAACAACATCACCAGACAGTGTGCATGATAAAGACAGACATTATTCTGCATTACCAGTCAGGTAAAATTCGCATAAAAGCTTGAGGTACTTAAAGGTAATTAAATATTTTTGCAGTAATCAGTAAAAGGTGAAAAAAGGTCTTTTCTACAGACAATTATCACCTGACCCTGCAGGTCTGCTCAGCTCAGAGTATTTAAAGAATAAATTGAAGGCTTTGACAAGCCCACAATAGCAGCTCCTGAAATTAAAATGATAAACTCAGCGGTTTTCTCGTACTCATAAACACTCCAGATCTGGTTGATGGAGGAGTTGTAGCAAAGTCAAGGCTGGTGCTTGATTGTATTAATCTACCCAGGCCTCTTAATAGTTTTAGCATCTTTTTAGTTCATTGCTTATGCACTAAATGGCAGACATCAACTTAGCAACTTGCTGGTGAAATATAGTGGAGCATTTAGCAGGTAAAGAGCTAGATATTTACCTCATGAATGAGTGAAGACCAAAACCAAGCTGGGCTAAAGAGAGTAAATATTTGTCGGGTGACTGAAACACAACCTAGATTAATGCTAATCTTACATATCTGCTGTGATGTAAACAGGGCAACTGTTTGCAAAAAAGCTGCTACATCAACTTAAAAGGATTAATATAGTTCTGGAGTGAATCGAAAGCTCCAAAGTAAACAATGATAAAGATCTTAACAAGTTGGAAAACAGCAGCTCCCAATTAAAATGAGATACAGTATTCAGATTTTTTAGAAATGAAATTTGATAATGAAATTCTTACTTCCATTTATTTATCCAGGTCCCTCAAAGTTTGTTTTCTATCTGTAAAATCTGCAGGATGCCAGGTGGACATTTGTAATGAAGAAACTCTTTTCTTTGCCAAAGGTGATGTGTAATCATGCACAGGTTTTCAGTGGTCAGCACATGCTGTGATACACTGCCAACTCTGAATGCTACCATGGAGACTCCAGTCTCCTGTACTCAATCACCTGCATCTACTACTGTCAGGTTGTCATGGGTAACCCACTATGAGAGAGACACTGTGCCCCTGGTGGTCTCCCGCAAGTGCAGCAGCCACTGACTAGATTTCCTGACAGAGAAAAGTTTAAAGTGCCACAACTCCCTGAAGGAAACATTTAAACTATAGAAAAGCTGCTGAGCAGCATTAACACAAGAGACTTTAAAATTCTTCGTCTAACTTAATTGATTGGTGTTTTATTGCATTCAAGGGTTGTTGTTAATGTAAGATAGATAATAGCTGCTTTTAACAGGAGCAGAGCCAACCTTTTCAGCTTTTTTTATTTAATTAAACATTAATAAATATCTCACTCATATCAATATTATAATGACTGACTTGATGTGGCTGTTCTTAGTGTTTGTGTTGTTTTTGTTATTCAGCTTTCCACTTGAGTAATTGTAATTCTTTAATTAGCGTTCGGGCCAAATAATTGTGCTAATTTTTCTGTTTGCTCATTTGTGAAATTTCTGCTGAAACTCGCACAGTGGCAGCAGATTTATCTGTTTGGTGTTGCTACTAACATGTTCATTGATTACATCCCATTGATTTACTGATTTTAAATTTGCCAAGTTATGTATCTCAAATAAAAAAGAATTGAAAACTTGACTTCAACACCTGTCTCTGTCTGCCCGTAGTAGGTGTGGTGTTTCACTACCAGGCCCAAGCGCCTGCTACGCCTCCTCATTTACAGACACAAGAGCCAGCCTGCCAGGAAAACTCTGCTCAGATTGCCACACCAGCCCAGCTGTGGGCATGATTATGATGGCTTTGCCAGCTGTGCTGGTTGGATGATCAGGGACCGTCTGCGAGAAGAAGTTCACACCTCTGCTTGTCACATCCACTTTTGTGGCTCACTAGTTGCAGGGAGTCATTTGGTCAATGAAATATTGGCACTGAAAAGCACACATTTACATTTGTGAAGCTGAACCAGTAACAAGTGCTTATTTCTTGTCTTGCCAAGAGTTAAATGAGAAGATTGAGACCACTCTCATGGCTGTACACTAAATATAAAGTTACCCAGTAGCTGGTGTGATTAGCTTAGCTTAGCTTAAAGACTGAAACAAACAGCTAACCTGGCTTCTTTGTTTTGACACACTGTGGTTAGCAGATCAAACAAACAATATATAATGGGTTAGTTTAGTGATGCTGGTAGATGGACTTCATACCTCTGACAGCCAGGCTAGCTGTGACCCCTTTTCAGTCTTGCGCTGTTAAGCTAACCAGCTACTGGGTTTTAGCTCATATATATACAGTACAGACGTAACAGCCTAACTTTTGTCATCAAAACCTTTTGGATTCTTGCTTAAAAATAAAATTTTTACAAACACCATTTGACTATGAAAACTGGGTTGCAGATTTTCCTAGATCAAGTAATTGATCTACACTGTTTCAGCTCTGTTTAAAAAACTGCTGCTATTTATTTTTTGTTTTGTGTTTGCCCTCTCTTGATCATCTGCTGTTTTCTACTATTCAGTTATTTTGTTTTGTCACCATTCGTTTGTGATCTGCTCATTTTTCTCCCTGTTTATTTCCATGTTAATTGTATTTCAACATATCTGAACTTGCCTTTAAATGCAATAAGAATTTATTCTGAGCTGACATTTAAAGTCTTAATGAAAATAAAAGTTTTGATATGTGAGCTGAGGTAGAAAATTATACAGTAAAACATCTACAGATATTTATGCTACTTATTTCCTGTGATTAGGGAAAAGAAATGAGGTTTATTCTGATTTATGACCCCTACACTTCCCCATGGTTTTCCATGTTATTCTAACCAGCTGCCAGAGCTTGGCTAAGCAGGACACAAGTGAGTACTTGCTGGAGTGAGAATTACAAGAGGGACCAAAGAGTTGTTTGATGTGTACTGTTTTGGTAAAAGAACTGATATAAGCACGCGCACACACACACGCCGCGACAAACACATCAAAACTCACAGCTTTTGGCTTTAAACAATGTTTGCATCATATTCGTCTGCAATATTAAAGGATAAGTCTTGCAATACTTTTTTTTTTCTGCAATGAAAGTGCTGCTAGTGCGTGATGTTTGTAGATAAAGCTTATTCTCTGTGTTAGAGACCCTGTGGTTGTCCACCATCTATAAAACATCAGTGAGTCACACATTTGTACTGATGACATATGTCTTTCATTAAATGAACATGGGTGCTGGGGTTTATTTTGAGCTTGTCCCACAAACACTGTCTCAAGGTTGTACCTGACTACTATTGCAAAAAATGTATTAATCCACAACGAAAGTAGTCCCCAACAAAAACCTGTATTAATTATATGCTTTTTATTGGCTTTAGTGGGAGAATGTATTGAAGGTCATGTCACAGACAGGGTAACAAAGATATAAAAAATATCATCATACCTTATTCTTTAAGAAGCAGGACCATTATGTAATTTTATGTATGGTTTTCTTTCATATGTAGTTATTAACCCAGGTGTCTCTCCTCTAGAAAACTCACAGGCTTCATCTGCTTTTGACAAGCTCCTCTCATGTCTCCTCCTCCAGGAGGTGTTTCACCCTCAGTCCCGGCCGGTTGTCTCTGTCTCAGCCTCGACCGCTGTGTGTCCCTTGGGGACAGTGGGCTGGGCAGCTATATCTGCCTGAGAGCCGGCCTGGACACAGCCCTGGGTTGGTTGTCTGATGGCAGCGCCTCGCTACCCGTGACCTGCCTCGCCCGGACTGTGGAGGAGCCAACCAGGAGTCCGTCAGCATGTCACACCCAACAGCACTGCTGACAACACTCACAGTGCTGTATGATGCTTTACTGCTACAGAGTGTATTGTAACATAGAAATCTACTGGCTCAAATTGTTGTTGTTTAAAAAGCAGTGAGAAATGCAGTATAACTTATTATGACCATTTAAACAACAATACATACAACATAATCAATCTACTCTGGTTACTGCAACAATCAGGAAATGATGTTTACACGTGTCATTAATTGTAGTGTGTGATCAAAATGATGAATACAATGATTTAAGATCATCCACCACAAGAAGTGTTGATGTTGCTGTGAAGTTTAAAGCAGCATGGGGCAACAATGAAAATAAATATCACTGCTACTGTTAAAAATCTATGGAACACTGATTTCTATCCACATTATCTACCCCACCCTCATGTATCTGTGAAACTGCTGGATTGACAGAAGAAAGCGGGGAGAGAGAGAGAAAGATTTACAAGATGTTTTAAAGTTAAATATCTGATGTTTCATTTTCAACTCTGCCAAATTAAACCCAGCGAAAGCTTTGAAACAGACTGATAAAACCTCAGCGAACAGGCAAATGTCTTCACCTTGTTTCCTAGGCAAGTGAAGAATACAGGCTCCATCTCTGACTACACTCCTGTGGAGGCCCTGAGCTACCTCACAGGCTCAAGTGATGTTGACTCACGGGACAGCTGGTCCCGATCTGACTACACAGCAAATCACCACTACCACAGGTTTACATTTGTCTACACTAGTAGATCTTAAAGCACAAAACCAGCTGATTAATCAAAGAATCTACCATCCAGTCAGTAAATACAGACATAGTTATGATGTTACTGAAGGCAAGTATAATGTTCTTGCCCTACATCTATGCAGAGTCCTCAAAGGGCGTGATGTTTCTCTCAAACTGGACACAGACACCCTGAAGAGGAGGCCAGGCTTCACAGCTTGACAAGCTGTGAGTCTGATTATTAATATTACTTGTAAAAGAGATTGCTTGT
>BRZM01003709.1:9580-21449 GCA_033238685.1 Lates japonicus
ACACAGGTGGAATTACCATTGTAACTTCGAGCTTTCATGAGCGCTGCTCAAGCTATTTACCATCTGTTACTGTCCTAACTCTTCAACAAAGTTGGACAGACTTTAAAATATTACTAAAAATGTGAATCAGTTGTGTGTAGGGGAGACACAAACTACAAGGAGAGATCTAATCTTCTGAAGTGGAAAAGTCTTTTTACGCTAAACATAGCAATATGCAATTTTTCTTCAGTGTCAGATAATGTTTTGCCATATTCTGCAATTTTAAAATAAAAATGCACGATACCAACTCATGCCGATGGAAAAGAAACTTCCAACAACCTTAAAATGAGCCGTATAGATCACAGTATTGTCTTCATTCCCAATGATATTTGCCATTGTTTGTTTTGACAAATGCATCTATCACTTGACAAACTGGATGAAATACTTGCAATTAGAAAAACTACTCAGAGCCAACCTAAAACCCCAAAGTCTGTTGTTAAAGTCTGCCCACTCTAAGCCACAGCACAACAGCTCATTCACTCCTTGCATGGTCTGTTAAGCCCTTTTAAGGCCTTTTTGCATGCAACAACACATGCAACCCGATGTAACTCATGGGATTCTGGATTTCGGAGCAACGGCTGGGACTACAATTAGAGCTAGAGTTTGACCTGACGTAGACATATTGCCGTCAGGAAAGGTGCTGGTGTATGTTGTTGAGTTTAGCCTGAATTCGATGGGAAAGATTGTTGTGTGTATTGTTTATAGTAGCAGGCAATCATGGTTAAACAGTTTTTTGAGGCATCCTCTTGATGTATACTGCACTGCTGCATTAATGTTGTTATAGGTCATTTGTCTGCAGTTCTTAACCAAATTGGGAAGAACTATTTTTAATTCTAGAGTTAAAATATAGAAATACATGGATGACTACAAGTAACTTATCATAAAATGAAAAATTCTAAGTGATTTGGTAGTAGAAGATTGACTAACTACTAGTAAGTGTTTAGTGCTTTAGCAATAAATTCTCATTAAATTAGATATCATTTCAGTCACAGTTGGTCTGCTGTTACCAGTGAAAATAGGTTGCCGGCTACATAAAAAAGCCAATTACCATTTCCTTTGTTGTGCTGAAGCCTGGAAAAGCTGCTCACAGCTAATGTTATTATGCCAATCATACAACAGTACTGGTGAAGATGTAAACTAACAGATGTGTGTTTTGCTCAAACAACACACACAGATGTGTTCCATCATTTTCCTGTTGGTTAAGTGTGCTATTTTCAGCATGACCTGGTAATCATTCACACTATCAGTCTTACATCACAATATTGGAGTTCTGTGGTCTCAGAAATGCTCATGGATCACTTCAGTAGTGTTTCATTGAGGGGTTCCCTGACCCATGTATAGACACTGGCCCTCAGCCAAGGAGGCATGTTGAAGTTTCTGACCTTGGCATGTAATGCATCAGCCGCTGGCTAGCATTTTAAACACACATATAGCAGATACACTTTGCTGACCTGCATTTTCTCCTAGATCCTCGTGTACAAATTATAGCCTATACACACATCTGGCTAAATTGTCTCAGTTTCTAAATCCATTTACTTCTACGTTGTTTTTATGATGTTTGTCAGTTGACAGCAGATTAAATATTAATGGCCATACCACATGCATTGTATGTCGAGGACAACTGGCTCTTTTTTAAAACAGTATTTTTTAAAAGTAGTAGCACAACACTCTGCAGACTTCAATTTAGTAACATTTCACTTGAGAATGCACTGGAACCCCACTCGGGAATGAAAACAAAAACTAAATTCAAGAGTAACATTAGAAATAAGGAAATTCTGCTCTGTTTTGATCTGTAGCAATACTGACTGGGTGTGAATTGTTTTAGACCCACATTTTCCAATATTGATCCAATTGGGTCCAGTGTGTTCAGCAATTGCTTATATTTATTAGTGGGACAAATTGTTATGCAGCTTATGTATGAAAATATGTTATTCCTCTGTTGAAGGGGGCAGATGAGCTTGAAACTCAACTGAACGAGAAATATAACAGAGCATCAACAAAATCCCTCATAATGCCATTTTCTCATCAGCTGGTTATAAACAGATTTTAAAAAGTCAGAGCCATTGATGGGCAAGAAGCATCGAGAAAAGAGAAAGAAGAGACCTAGACTGTAGGCACAAAACGCATGAGAGGTAGAAACTCTAGGGGTCAGTGGTTGTAAGCACGTTAGCTGTCAGAACAGATCTGTACACCCGTTTGATAAACAGTGTGGGCTCATAGAGTTCTGGTGATTTACGTGCCTGGACAACAGAAATGTGGAGTAAACACTAAACTGTCTTGATCCTGGAAACGAGAGTTTGTACAGATTTGTCTATATTTATATATTTCGAGTGTGTGGTTGATAGTAATTCAGAAAGAAACAAATGTAAAGGTGACAGGTCCAGATTCATTTTGCCAGACTCAGATCGCTACGCTGAGGACTGAAGTTGCAGGTGTGTTTTTCCAACGAGTCCCACCTCTCTCTGTGGGCTTAAAGCTGGAAAGTGAACTCTTCATGATATCTTTTTTTTCATGGTTTGGCCCGTAACTCTTAATTCTGAAGGACCCACTGATACTTGGTGTGTGCTTACACTTTTTGGCAAAAGTTTTGAAGGCTAGTCCTGTTTGAATGTAAAATCATACAGTCTTGTAACCTAAATTATCAGCATTTTAAGTGAGATTGAGATTGTTCCAACAAACCATGTTAGTCTTGTGCTTTAGCATTAATCTGTGATTCATTACAAAGCAAGATAGGTCTGTTAATTAGTTTTCTTAGTTGGGGTTACAGACTTTTCACCCCAGGTTTTCTATCTTTGCATTGTAAAAGCTCACAGTAAAAGCCTTTCAGAACTGTCCAGTGGATTATTTATATGAGTTATGTGGTCGATTATAATTAAAACAGGGCAAACCACAGACCATGATGAGGATAGCTCTGCGCTTCAGTTCACATGTCCTTTATTATATGAAGCAGAGTTATAGAAGTCATGTTGACAAACACTGTAGTATAACTGCGGTATAGTAAATGCTTCCATGAGGGGTAAAAACTGGACACAGTAAATGATTAGGGGAAAAACGTGAATCCAAGCTGAGAATATGTAATGTGTACAGCATACAGTTCTGAGTTACTGTAAATCCCCAAATGGAAGCCAAGGCCTTTCTTTAACTCAGTGGCAGAGAGAACCAGACCTTTATTCAGGACAGGCCTATATTTCTGGTTTCCCCTATTCTCCAGTTAATGCAAACACTAATTCCATCCCATCAGTACACACACACACACACACACAAACCGTTTTACCAACACTTCCTCCACAATACAGTCTTCCCCTTTATAAGTATGCTTTTAATATGAAAAAAATCTCAGGAAGTGCTGAGTTGTGCTCACGGTTGCTGAATTTACTGTGGGAGTTTTTGTAGTAGGCCACAGATAATTCCTTCAGCTTTTCCTCCCTTATAACTTGAAATGTGTTTCAATTTTTTAAAACTTCTTTTTTACAGTGTGCAAACAGAGGACATATGAAGAAATGTTTTCGTTTGTTGGTTGGTTTATTTTTTGTTAATTTGGAGTGGAAGAAGTTGAGTGGCCTGACCTAAACCCAATCAGGTAACGGATGGATTAACTGGATCTGTGACTGTGAGACAGGCCTTATCAGCCAACATCAGTGGCTGACCTCACTAATGCTCTCGTGGCTGAATGGGAGCAAATCCTTACAGCCAGGTTTAAACATCTAAAGGAAAGCCTTCCTAAAAGAGCGAACACTGTTTTAGCAGCAGAATAATACCCATGCTTTTACAATAAAAAGTTCAACAGTTGCATGTGGGTGTAATATTTGGGTGTCCCAATGCTTAGTTTGGCTGTCCACATAGTTGTGTCCATATAGTCTGTTATGTGAACACACACAAACAAATTTTTTCTGTGTCACTTTCTGCTGTGACAATAATGTAATTCTGTAGAGAAATATATTAACAGCATCTTGTCAGATGGAGAAAATATCAGTTTCAGCGGGTCTGTGGTGTAATTTGTCTGTCAGATGAGAAGGTTTGGGAACCCCTGAGTAGAAACACCTACTATCTGTAGTTAAAGGCAGGGAGAAGCACATTGCCTGTTAGATTTTGACATGGGGAGGGCCAATGGGGTTCTTAGAAAAGGCCAGCCTGCGCAAATTGATGGTGAGCCATTTCACCTCCCCATGAGTCAAGCACATGGTGGCTCAGAGTTTGTTTCCATGGGAACGGGCATGTCAAGGCATGCTATCAAATAAAAGCAGCTCTGGTAATAGGAGGTATTGCATAGTTTACCCAGGGTTGTGGCGGAAAGCAAACCTATTTAAAATCAGGTTTGATGTGGAAAAGAGTAAAATATGGTGTTATAAGACACCACAGTATCATATCATCATATTATTGTGATTTTATCATACTATTATTGAGATTTTGATATCACTGATCATTTCCCTGACTGACTGGCAAAATCTTATGACATGGATTTGTAGTGAAAGTGGGTCTAGGAAAAGTCAGGGAGGGACATGTAGCTTTCAGAGATACTTTAGTGATCAAAACAGCTGTCAATATCTTGAGCTTCCCAATGTAAAAAAAAAAATCACAAGCTAAGGAGACCTTTTAGCAAAGTCTGTTGGTGTGAAAGCTGCTAATGTTGTTGACGTGCTATAGAAACCCCAATAGGCCAAACCTAGAGGGACAAGGCAGCACAGTACACTGCACAGAGGTCCCATCTTCACAGTTTATTTAGTTCATTTCAAGGTTTGAGTCTTAATGTGTTAGTTTTCTTCTCCTAGTGACACAAAATATGAAATTAATTGTTGCAATCTTGTGAACCAGTGTAGTTTTCCTCAGACAAGTGAAACAATCTGCAATTTATACTGTGTGGTACTGTCTTTCAGGAGAATATTTTCACATACAGTACTCTGAAATAAAGATTCTACTGTTGTTTTTGGCTGGAGGAAACAGATCAAGGAAACAACCAGACTCCCTAGAGGGAAACCCTAAATAAAAGGAAACAGTTTTGATGATTTCTCTGAGTTGATGATGACCTTAACTGACCAGGACTTTAAACTGGAGCAGGGAGCAGATGATATCTGTATTTTAAACTGGCCCCATACATGAACACAGTCTGTCACTATAACATTTGGCTTGTGCTTGGCTGGCAGCATCCATTATATAACTATATACTTTCATATTTGAGGACATTTGAGGATGCTTGTTCCAACTTTGCAGGTTTTCTTAAGGCAATGCTTTGGATGTTAGGATGTGATAGCAAGTGAAACGTCCTGTTAAGTCTATGGCCTGGAAACTGTTCCATTACTTTTCCCAGTTTGCCAAAAAATCCAGTCACAACTCCATCCCTATAAACACTGAACTCAATCTGCTGATGAAAACCATAAAATGCAGCTGAAAGCTGTTTCCTAGTTCCTTTCCTTACCTCTCAGAACTCTCCAAATCTCTCTCTAATTTACTGTAAAAACAAAACAAAACAAAAAAAACATGTTTGTGTAATGAAACTTTAATGTCTTAATATTCAAATATTGGCCCAAATAGCCTATAAGATGTTACAATATACCTTTTCTATTTGCTCATGTAACATGTTATGCGGCCACTGAGGGAATTAATGCTCTGAGTCAGACAAGTCAAAAGCATCTCCCACCGTCTTAAGTGCAGAGATGGACTGTGGCTGAATCATATGTCAAACAGCCAAGAATTACCAGTGTCACTGTATGTCATGATGCAGAGCTCATTCTGAACGCTTCAAGAGACATTGTAAATATGTGACTGATACAGACAAGCTACACAAACGTAAGATTTATTATGCTTCGATGGAAACACTAAAGTGATATTAAAAAGGAAAACTTTTTTCTTTTTTTTAAAAATACAACACTAATCATTGAGAAAAGGCATTGATATTTGTTGACAGTGGCAGTTGTGTTTTATGATGATCACTGAGTGGAGGTCTTTTTGTATATTAGGCACCTCAGGCAATGTCACACTCTCTGTAATGACTTTGACTGCAGTTAGTGCTGTTTTTCACAAAGTTTGAAAGACTTCTCAAACAACACGTACATCAACGCTCCTCTATAATTAGGGTCACAAACGCTCTGTTGAACCATGTAATTTTTCAAGCATTGTGTGACAGTTGCAGAGGGCATGTTGCGAACTGTCCCCCTCTCCTCTGCCTGCTATGTATTATTTAATATTCACAACTAGAGAGAGAGAAAGGGAAGAGTGACAAACAAGTCATGGTATTTCAGAGAGAGGGGAAGCATCCTACATGTCCCTCACTTTCTAGGGTGTAATCAGCACCTGTTGTATGGTGAGTCACCCTGCACACTCATACTATTACACAAGACAAGAGACAAGGCATTCATATGACAGTGTCACATAAAAAACATTCTTCTCCCTTTCAGATGTTAGCTTCACATATAGTGTTGGCAGTGGCAAAGGATGGTTATGAGTGTATAATGTTGAGTGTGAAGGTCTGTTTTTATGCTATATATTACACGGTGTGTTCTTTGCTTGTGTGTGTGTGTGTGTTTATGTGTGTGCCTGAGCAGGAGTGATTTGCTGCCAAATGTTTTCATGCCAGCTGAGTAATCATCTCAGTTTGATGTGAATATATAAACTGCTCTTTTCTGGTTTTTGCAAAGTGACGTTTTGCATCAGCTTTGGCAATATTGTGTCTCATAAACAGACATAAACAGGTGCTCTGTAGGCTGTGTTTTAGTGGCTAAAGAGACCAGAATTGATTCCACTGGGTTTTCACTCTTGTTGTTTCCTGTCTCTTTTTGAAAACTGCCTTCTCTGCCTTTTTTAAACCTCAGGCAGAAATCTAAAAATGTCTGTATCATGTTTCGCAAACACAATTTTTAATGATTATTTTCAAATCAATTAAATACATCTATAGATGGGGAAATAAAATATCGATTGAAAAGTAATGGCCAATGTTGCTGATCTGAGCAATTATGGAAAAATTCTGTCATAGCAACATTACATTGCTGGTTGACATGTAAAACAGGAAGCAGGGGTTGAGTTTAACACTGAACATTGAGCAGAGCAAAACTTAGTTTCAGCTTTTGCACACAGATTTGTGTGTAGTTATATAACTTTTCTTTTTCTACTCTATAGTTGTTTTCTCTTTATAATAAGAATTTACACAATTGTCGAGGTTTGGTGATGGGAGGACCCAAATGCTCACAAGACAGGCTGATGTAGTGAAGTAACTTTTAATGTAAAATAACAGGCTTACAGGCAGATGGATGAACAAACAGGCAAACAGACTAAGCTAACAAAATTTGTAGCAGGCATGAAGGAAAACATCAGGGAACAAAAGCAGATGAACAGACAAGGAACTAGTGACAAGGTTAGGTTTAAATACAGACTGGGGTGATGAGGTAACTGGGAACAGGTGTGTGAATGGGCAGGGAAGCACAGGTGATTGCAAATGTGAAACAGGTAAGCAGGTGGATGAGACATCTGGTGGGTGGATGAAGAATGGCAGATCTGGGGGAAATAAAGGAAAGAACATGGCTTGGGAGAAGTGAGCAGGGGCTGGAGACAAGGACCAAAGGGAACTGGGAAGCAGACTGCAATAACTATTATACCTACAGTTTTTTCAACACAATGAACTCAGTAACATCATAATTAATGGAATAAATTAATCACACAAAGTGTTACCCACAGAAATCAAACATAAATTAGAAACAAATCTACTGTATAATTTCCAAATATGAAAATGATTATCTAAATGATCAAACATTAAATTAAAAACCTAATTTTCCAACTAATTTCAAAGACGGGTCTCCAGTGTAACATTTTGTCACTTTTTTCATAGCTTTCAAAAAGATGATGGTTTCCTGTATTTTTCCTTAGAGACAGAACTTGAAAAACAAAGTGAGAAATTTAGCTGTCACAGCTTTGTCCCAGAGACACAGATGCCACAGCACAGTTTTTCTCTTTCATACACAAGCTTCTCTAGACGCAGGCATATACACAAACTTCTATAATATGTCCTTTTAGAAAGATAAATGCTTACTTACACAGTTAAGACATGAAAACATAATGCAGTATAATAGCTATCACAACAGGAGAACCACCTGTGAACAGTTACTTACTCTCTGGTTAAATAAGATTTTCACTTCCTACTATCATGTAAGTAAATAAGACTATGTTATCTCCTCTCTTGTGTTTTTCATGATGTGTTTATGTCAATATGATAAACTGTCATGGCTTCAAAAGAAAATTCCTTACTTGAAACTTGTTTTTGTTTTTTTTCTCAGTATCTGCTGGAGGCTTGTATTAAGCAGTTGTGGTGACTGTGGAAGTATACCTTCCAAATGTTCATCTTCTCTGTCTTACCTTTTCAGTTTTCTACATCAAAGTCCCGTCCGCACTGTTTCGTCATATATGACGCTGACTAGTGTTGACTGCTGTGTGTCTGTGGGTGATGCTCATCCAGACCTCAAGATTTCTTCACTAATGGATCCCTATCAGCTCTGGTCACATCTCAGCATACTGGCTGTGCACTTCACCATCCAACTTATCCTCTTCTCTTTCAAGGGGAGGATAGATTTGGAAGCAGCATGTGTGCATGGATACAGCCACATGTCTGTGTAGCCACAACATGTTAAGCATTTTCATGACAGGATCCCTCATGTTGCTTGTGATATAGAACAGCAACCGAACCAGTGACTTTTTAAACCATTTTGGAATGTAATAGAACATATCAGCTGGCGAAGTGTTAAGCATGCACTAGCTAAATAGCAACATTAATGCAGAAGTAAACAAACAGGGTGAACAATCTTCTATTTATAGTAGGAAGCTAATGACTTAACTAAGAACAGCTGTGCAGGAAGGTGACTGGAAAAATTACTGGGGCTACTAGTTGATAAATGAGAAATAGCTCAGGTGATAATGCAGGTGTCACTATGATATCTAAACACACTACACACTGTTCTCATGGTGGACATAACTCATCAAGCACAGGTGTAACCAGTAACATTAATCACTGCTGCTTTCCATGTAAGTGCTCTAGTTCCACGACTGGGAATTTGTCACTGGCATAGCTTTCCCAGTTACCTGAATGGGACTGAGCCATTGGTAATGTTAATCGATACACCTGTGCTTGATGAGTTATGTCCACCATGAGAACAGTGTGTAGTGTGTTTAGATATCATAGTGACACCTGCATTATCACCTGAGCTATTTCTCATTTATCAACTAGTAGCCCCAGTAATTTTTCCAGTCACCTTCCTGCACAGCTGTTCTTAGTTAAGTCATTAGCTTCCTACTATAAATAGAAGATTGTTCACCCTGTTTGTTTACTTCTGCATTAATGTTGCTATTTAGCTAGTGCATGCTTAACACTTCGCCAGCTGATATGTTCTATTACATTCCAAAATGGTTTAAAAAGTCACTGGTTCGGTTGCTGTTCTATATCACAAGCAACATGAGGGATCCTGTCATGAAAATGCTTAACATGTTGTGGCTACACAGACATGTGGCTGTATCCATGCACACATGCTGCTTCCAAATCTATCCTCCCCTTGAAAGAGAAGAGGATAAGTTGGATGGTGAAGTGCACAGCCAGTATGCTGAGATGTGACCAGAGCTGATAGGGATCCATTAGTGAAGAAATCTTGAGGTCTGGATGAGCATCACCCACAGACACACAGCAGTCAACACTAGTCAGCGTCATATATGACGAAACAGTGCGGACGGGACTTTGATGTAGAAAACTGAAAAGGTAAGACAGAGAAGATGAACATTTGGAAGGTATACTTCCACAGTCACCACAACTGCTTAATACAAGCCTCCAGCAGATACTGAGAAAAAAAACAAAAACAAGTTTCAAGTAAGGAATTTTCTTTTGAAGCCATGACAGTTTATCATATTGACATAAACACATCATGAAAAACACAAGAGAGGAGATAACATAGTCTTATTTACTTACATGATAGTAGGAAGTGAAAATCTTATTTAACCAGAGAGTAAGTAACTGTTCACAGGTGGTTCTCCTGTTGTGATAGCTATTATACTGCATTATGTTTTCATGTCTTAACTGTGTAAGTAAGCATTTATCTTTCTAAAAGGACATATTATAGAAGTTTGTGTATATGCCTGCGTCTAGAGAAGCTTGTGTATGAAAGAGAAAAACTGTGCTGTGGCATCTGTGTCTCTGGGACAAAGCTGTGACAGCTAAATTTCTCACTTTGTTTTTCAAGTTCTGTCTCTAAGGAAAAATACAGGAAACCATCATCTTTTTGAAAGCTATGAAAAAAGTGACAAAATGTTACACTGGAGACCCGTCTTTGAAATTAGTTGGAAAATTAGGTTTTTAATTTAATGTTTGATCATTTAGATAATCATTTTCATATTTGGAAATTATACAGTAGATTTGTTTCTAATTTATGTTTGATTTCTGTGGGTAACACTTTGTGTGATTAATTTATTCCATTAATTATGATGTTACTGAGTTCATTGTGTTGAAAAAACTGTAGGTATAATAGTTATTGCAGTCTGCTTCCCAGTTCCCTTTGGTCCTTGTCTCCAGCCCCTGCTCACTTCTCCCAAGCCATGTTCTTTCCTTTATTTCCCCCAGATCTGCCATTCTTCATCCACCCACCAGATGTCTCATCCACCTGCTTACCTGTTTCACATTTGCAATCACCTGTGCTTCCCTGCCCATTCACACACCTGTTCCCAGTTACCTCATCACCCCAGTCTGTATTTAAACCTAACCTTGTCACTAGTTCCTTGTCTGTTCATCTGCTTTTGTTCCCTGATGTTTTCCTTCATGCCTGCTACAAATTTTGTTAGCTTAGTCTGTTTGCCTGTTTGTTCATCCATCTGCCTGTAAGCCTGTTATTTTACATTAAAAGTTACTTCACTACATCAGCCTGTCTTGTGAGCATTTGGGTCCTCCCATCACCAAACCTCGACAATTGTGTAAATTCTTATTATAAAGAGAAAACAACTATAGAGTAGAAAAAGAAAAGTTATATAACTACACACAAATCTGTGTGCAAAAGCTGAAACTAAGTTTTGCTCTGCTCAATGTTCAGTGTTAAACTCAACCCCTGCTTCCTGTTTTACATGTCAACCAGCAATGTAATGTTGCTATGACAGAATTTTTCCATAATTGCTCAGATCAGCAACATTGGCCATTACTTTTCAATCGATATTTTATTTCCCCATCTATAGATGTATTTAATTGATTTGAAAATAATCATTAAAAATTGTGTTTGCGAAACATGATACAGACATTTTTAGATTTCTGCCTGAGGTTTAAAAAAGGCAGAGAAGGCAGTTTTCAAAAAGAGACAGGAAACAACAAGAGTGAAAACCCAGTGGAATCAATTCTGGTCTCTTTAGCCACTAAAACACAGCCTACAGAGCACCTGTTTATGTCTGTTTATGAGACACAATATTGCCAAAGCTGATGCAAAACGTCACTTTGCAAAAACCAGAAAAGAGCAGTTTATATATTCACATCAAACTGAGATGATTACTCAGCTGGCATGAAAACATTTGGCAGCAAATCACTCCTGCTCAGGCACACACATAAACACACACACACACACAAGCAAAGAACACACCGTGTAATATATAGCATAAAAACAGACCTTCACACTCAACATTATACACTCATAACCATCCTTTGCCACTGCCAACACTATATGTGAAGTTAACATCTGAAAGGGAGAAGAATGTTTTTTATGTGACACTGTCATATGAATGCCTTGTCTCTTGTCTTGTGTAATAGTATGAGTGTGCAGGGTGACTCACCATACAACAGGTGCTGATTACACCCTAGAAAGTGAGGGACATGTAGGATGCTTCCCCTCTC
>BRZM01003710.1:19124-63834 GCA_033238685.1 Lates japonicus
TCACCTAGGTCTGACAGCATCAAACATCCCAGCTGTCTCAAACCCAACCAAAATTGCTCAACCATGTGATCTGACCAGAGCGAAGGAAGGCGATTTATTGCAGTCTGTGGCTCAGTCACCACTGGGCCGTGGTAGCCAGCCCAGTGCAGGAACCAGTCAAATGTAGCATCAACCGCAGCAGCATAGCCCGCGCGCGGCGCCGGCACGCCACCGCCTGGCTGGCAGGAAAACGCAGTCTGATTTTCGCCAGTGTCCCATTAAAATCTGTATGTTACCTGCAGTGTGCCGCGCAACCAGCAAAATAAGCCGGACTTGGAAGGCCACAGGCACTGGCTCAGCACCATGACAGCCTAGGAATTTTAGGCTGAGAACGTGACTGGCAATACCCCAAATGGCCAGCTTATTTCCATCAAATAGTCTAATTAAAGTGGACTTATTAGATTGATGAGTTACTACTACTGTGAGGTGTTGGAGAATTGTCTCCCCAACACAAAAATAAAAAGTGAACTTTAAATTAGAATGTTTATATTGCATATGATGGCGCAGAACCAGAAATAAAACACGGAGCACAGGAGCTATCTGTCAACAATTATACAGCAGTCAGAAAACTAGAACAGTGTGGAGGACGATCATGATACAGTAATTACAGGCCGTGACAGAAACGCTCGAAAAACAAACCTGGGCTCACACTCACTGGTTGTTTCATGAAGTGTTTAAACAGTCCATCTCTCTCTCCCATCACACCTACTCTCCCTTTTGTCTTCCTCCCAAATGTCAGAGAGCAGCGCCAGATGAGATGAACCCAGATCTGAAATCACGTGGTATAAAATATAGTCAGTCTGTTTGTCATTGAATAGTTTAACTGCACACAGGAAAACCACAACTTATCAGGAAAAGTCAAACTATATCGGCTAGCATGATTTTAATTACTGAACCATAAAATAAATTAGACAGAGATTAAGAATAGAATAGTCAAATAATTTAGAAATAAGACTGAAAGAAAGGAAAAGACAATTAAAATTAGTTTGGTTTTTACAGAGTGAAATAAACAGACTTATAATATTGAATGATACAGGAGGTAGATATTTTTAATCCTGGGGCCAGATACAATTTCCCTCTTACTTAGTCTTAGCACGTCACATAGTCCTCATCTCACTAGGTCATATTTAGTATAGCTGAGAGGAATAACCAATAACTGCAGAACAGCCACGTTGTCGTACCAAAATCACTTCAATCAACACTGTGGATCTATATAGTCAAAACAGCAGAGCCCGGCAATGAAAACCACGACTTAAGGCATGAAGACTTTGGTTCTGGCGCATTTAACTTTCCATTTCACCACCGTAAAACTCAAAAGTTGCTGGGCCGCTTCCACGTGACTAATTTGCCAGGAACCAATCGAGAAGACTTCACGAATATCCCAGTCCAAGAAAGATTAATTATTCTTGAGATCATCACTGTGCTTGTTTTTGTGATCATCAGTTTTCCATTTCAAACCATATAAACACTGACCTCTGCAGTGAATCTGGCGGGTTCTCCTTCCCACATGAAACACCTCCCAGCTGTGAAATACCCTCAGCATAATGTATTGATAAACCAGATGTGTTATTTATTGAACTATCGAATAAATGACCCACCTCACACGCGTGCGCGGCGCGGCGTAGAGAGATGGTCTGAGCCAGAGCCTGTGGCACAGTGGCTCACATGGCCTTTGTATTTGTACTATCTGTGCACAAGAGATGCCCAGTCTAGCTAACTTTGTGCAAACATTCTATGTAAACCCCGCCACCTGAAGCACTAGTATTTTATTAAATGCGCCACACCCACATCTGCTTGCACTGCCAGGTGGTATGTACTGTCTCCAATATGGGACGTGTGGTTTTGTTTGCTGTAGCCTACTGTTGCAGTTCTACAAGTAATACTCATATATAGAGGTCAGGTTTCAGCAGATGGCAGACAGGTTGACGGGTTAGTAGGCAGCAGTGGGGGTCTTTCCAAAATAGAGGTAGTTGAGAAGTTGTTGGCAGAGGAAACCTGAGGTGCGAGAAGAGTGTCAGTGATTTAAAAAACTGTCCAGTGTCACAGTGTCACCCTGTGGAGGGAAGTATGGTGTCACATCTCACCTATTAGACAGCCTCTCTCTGTTATTTATGTAATGAACATGCTAGAAGATCAAAGCTAGCAATATTATATGATGCAAACAGCTTAATCCGACTGTATTCAGTCTTGCAGTCTTGTTTTTCTTCTAAGAAGTGCAAAGATTTCAAAGTGAGTGAGAAAATGAAACTTCTCTGGTGCAAAGCAACTTGTTTTATAGATTTTCTTGAATCATTGATTTGCATTATCTTCTGGACGCAAGTGAAATAAATGGAAAGGAGGCACAAATGCAGACCACCTTAACTGAAACAAAATAGTCAAGAGGCTAAACCTTACCAGACATGAAATTGCTTGTATGGAAAATATGTGAAAGTGAATTTTTTCATCAGTTGTCATGTTACTGATTGAACTATTGGAATAAATCATCAAACTTAAAGCTGCACTTTTTTGCTGCCCCCAAGTGGTTAAAACAAACAACAACAGCAGCAACAAAAATAGTTAATGAGGCTTTAAAACTTGAGATGCAGCTTTAAAGACTTTAAGCACCAAAACAGACAAGCAAAGATCCAATTCCCTACTTAGGATATATGTATTATATGTCAGAATCAGAGTAATTTGAAAGTAGGCATGGGCTGGTATGAGATTCTGATGGCATGATAACCTTAAGCAAAAATATCACGATTTCACTGTATCGGGGTATTGCGATTCTCCATTGAACACAATCTCTTTCATTTTTAAACAACACAGAACACGGAACATCTGTCAATCCGTGCTGCACACGACCTGAGGGATTTCTGCTCTTTCTGTCTTTGACCAGTCATTTTAATGTCGGAGGAAGACAGCTTATACTGTAGGAACAATATGACGAAAAATATTAGCGGCTTGACTTTTTCAAACCTTAAACCTTTTTCAAACCCTAAAATCAGTAACCGGCCCATGCTTATTTGAAAGATGATATATAGATAAAGTTAAAGATTCTACACAGGGGGGCTTTAATGATATAGTCATTTAGCTCAAGTTAAATTATCTCACTCCACTGGCAGATATTTTGCACTTATGTGAAGAAAAAGAGATAAGATTAAGAGTAAGTCTACCAGAATGATGGCTTTGCAGATGTTTGCAGTGTACGAATACATACAGCCCCATGTGTTTTGTCGCCTCTTGTTTTGACTCACTATATTACTGTCATGGGCTTGATCAAGCCCCATTTTACGTTGGGCGGTACGCTGTAAAACAGTTTGATTAGAACAGATTGGCTCACAAAGTGGCTCCACAATGTTTTGATCTCCACTCTCCTCCACTGATTAGCTTCTGTCCATCCTAATTAGCACCAGTTCAGAGCGAGAGAGCCACTTTGACTTTCCTCCCCCAAGATCGCAGACACGACACAAATGGTTTTCTTTTGTTGTTCTGATTGCTCTCACGTCTGATGTTTTTCATGCAGTATCCCATTCAAAACCACGCTGACAAAATTCAACATTTACTCTGCGGATTTAATGTGCCAAAGATGGGATCGTGTTGCGTCAGAAAACTGAAGTGTATTGTTGCTGTGGTTGTATCAGGTGGAAGTTAAACATGATGTGATGCTGTATTGATCACATGTGATGCAGTTCATCAGCAGTCAGTCCTCAGAAAGATGCTTTCAGCTGTGTGACATGAATATGAACATGGATATTGTACCTTTTTTTTGACAGGGGACCATTTGTGCTCAGTTGTGCAATATAATTCTGTTCTTCAACATTTCTCTATGATGTTCATGTAAATGTCTATTTGTCCCGTCCAATGATTTTGCTTTTGTTTGCTTTTTGTTTTCAATACTGTTCCTGTAGGCTTCTAGAACAAAGACGATGTAATTATTTTTGTTACATAGAATAAAACACATGGATGTCGAGAGAAGCTGTCTTGCTTTGGCCCGTGTGTTTCCTCCGATAGCATCTTGACACATTTAAACGCACGCACACACACAACACTCAGCAAAGAGTATGAGTCACCGTCTGGCAATGATGTCACACTGCTGCAGTGATGTCACCACCCATGCTGTTCTCATGGTAACCATGCTGAGGCCACGAGGCAGGGGGAGTACACAAACACACGCAAAACACTCTCAAACACTCTCACTCTCTCCTACATCACCACACATACTGATACAAAAACACACACACACGCAGTCATAATTCACAGTGAAATTTAATGACTGCGGAAATTAATTTTGCCCCTGGTATCTGTGGACACGCATTTACTCAGCTGGACAAGCAATAGAGAAATGATTGAACACAATGAAATGACTCATGAAGATTAAGCTTTGACTTAATGAATTTATACAAACATTCACCTCAAGACATCATCCTCCCATGAAGGACAGAAACACTAACAGGCACAGTTTGTGCTGAGAAATCAAACAAATTTCCTGTTATTAAATGTTTAGTTAAAGGTCAGTACCTCACAATGGTTGTTTTCCAGGGCTGAATACTTGTGAACATCAACAGGAAAAGATCCATATTTTACATTTTAGTGACCTTATCACAATTCTGCTTCTCAGCTTTCTGGTTTTAGTTCATTCTTTTGTTAAAACCCCTTTTTTCCACTGCCCCTTCTCCAGCTACCCATCACAGATCAATATAAATCTATTCTGAGCTGGGCTGTATCGGGCTTCAGCTCAGTGGAAAACCAAACATCACAGAAACGCACGCAGAGGCTGAGCAGCAGAGAAACTGAATCGCACTGCAGCAATAGAGGTCACGATGAAGAGGTGCAGTTTGCGGAGCGGCCACAGGATGGGGCTGCAGGCTCGGTTACGCTCAACTCCTATATCCTAACATCATGTCAGTGACATTTTGACTGTAAAGGCCTTTTGCGAGGACCATTGCAAAGGTCAGATGTTTGGTTCCCTCACAACATTTTTGTGTCAGTGTAAAAACAAAATGCAGCACAGTGAAGAAAGAGCAAAGGAAAGACACACAAGGCAAAACCTTAAATTATTGTTTGGTGAAAAGAGGATGATAGACATTGGCACTGAACTACAAAACAACACTTAAACTCACACTGAGTCACCATCAGTGACCAGACAGACAATTGTGGCTGCTAAGCAACCCTCTCTTACTCTGCCAGGGTCCAGCTGATAAACACACCAGTCCTGTGTGGACTAGTAGAGACTAATGAATGAGCAGCAGAAAGACTAAAACTCCACCTCCTATTACTACCAGTGCTACTATTACCACTGCTACCACCACAGCTACCACTACTATTATTACTAATACTACTACTTAGTGTGTGGGATAGGGATATCAATAATCATTTGATGCTACAAAACCTCCTTAAATTGATTAAGGTATATCTCTATCAATGCATCTCTATCTTAGCATCAAATTATACAGCAGGAAATACTGCAACTAACATAATTATGGTATTATTATTATACTAATCATACAATTCAATAACTGTAACAAAGAATGATAAATATTAAAGGGGCTGATGTAGGTTTATTGCGCTGGGAGCAGGTGGTGGTGATGGGCATCATTGCATTTACAATACAAGAGGTTAGAATATGCCCAGTGAGCAGCACCACTTCCTCAGGACAGTATAGACACTACTGTGACTTGCGATCGAAAAGTGACGAGACTAGCCTGCTGGACCAGGGCTGGTTGGTTAGCATGCTAGATGATATGATGGTATTGCCTTTCACTGCTAGAGACAGCTCATGGTGGGTAAGGGAATGAAGTTTGGTGTTAAACTTGCAACGTTTCCTCTAGACTGGTAAGTAAACAGCAGTTTATGCTAATGTTGGCTATGTAGCAAGAGCAAAAATGTACATATAGCTCCTTTAATCATAAAACTGAAAATAAAACACAAAAAGTATAAGAATCTCCATCAGTGTGAGTTTCCAGCCTTGACTATGATGAAAAACAACAGATTTAAAGCTATGGCAATTAGTTCAAAATGTCAAAGTGAAGCTAATATTTGGGTATTTATCTTTCTGAGGTCAATGAATGAGAACTCCCACTACCACTACTACCAGCACATTTAATCTTACATTACACACTGCTACTACACTACTAATACATTAGTGCTTCTGCTTCTGGATAACTGCCCATTCCCTAAGTGATAACAGCAATTATTTGATGTCACAAAGCTTTCTTTATCATCTAAGGTGATTATTATTGGCCCAGATTTCTCTTGAGAAGAGATGTCAATGCAATACTGAGATCATGTTTAAATATGAGACTGTGTCACAGAAAGAATAAAACATACAATGCATTTCAAAACCGAATAATACACTACTGTTTCATCTAGTGCTACTATATGAACAATATATAAATAATAAATAATAATATTGAAATAATACAATAAATAAAAGAGTGAACGATACATTCATATCTACATATATTCAAATAGTAAGGGACTAATGCATGGAGTAATAAAGAAAAAAAGAAATAATATTGTGTAATACTGAGTTTCACTTATCATTTAATTATTTTGTTGAGTGGGGGCTCCACAGATCAGAGACTGGACAGTAAAATCAAAACATGCTGCAAATACAATGAGACCAATTTAGAAAAGAATCCATGACTACAGGAGGCAGTGAAGTGAACATGGTGGCACTGTGCCAAGTGATGTCTTCCTGCACTGTGTATGCTCAGGGAGTAACATCAGCTTTGAAACTATAAAGCATGTATCATTTCTTTTTCTTTTTTTCCCTCTCATTAAAACATAAGTGAATTTGTAAAAGCCACCTCTGTGTAAAACATGACAACAGCCCACAGAGGCATGTGGCTGCTGTATTCAACATGCATGAGTAAGGACACTAATGGCCCTGTGTTCAACTCGGTGTACAACCTTGGTTTTAAATGAAGGTTACATCCATTATCAGCTACCTTTAGGCTAATTTAACTCCACTTCTCTCATCAGCCCCTCCCTGACTCATTCTCATTCTCTCCTAGTTATAGCCTTGTATTGTTTAAACTGAAACCTATTTATTCCTCATTGTTCATGTTATTGCTTTTATATTTCAACCATTAAAGATGACTAATAACTTAATGTGAAAAATAGGGACTACACTGCAAAAAACATCACTTTAACCTTTTAATAAGAGTTCAAATAAAGGGAGAGATATTTCCTTTTTTTGGAATGATGATTACTTGTGTGGGGTTTTATAGTGGCACCTCACCTGTTTAAACAGTTTTGATTTGCTTCTACATTAAATTGCTCATCATGATGGCTATTTTTTTTGCTGTGTACTTAGTGTGCGCCTGAACATCCCATGAGCCTCTTGGGCAAATGGCACTGTCAACAGAGGACAGCGAGGGGTGTGTGGGTGTGGGGGCGGAGCCACGCTGAATAAGGAAGCAGGGCTGCGATTGGTCAGCGGGGAGGACAGAAGGGAATGGACCAAGCGGGGTGGGGGGGGGGGGGGCAGCTGAGAGAGCGATTGAATGGGACAGAGAGGGCGGAGGGAGGGAGAGGGGCACTGAGTGGGGAAATAGACGGGCAGGGAGAGACTGCAGCAGATGGGACTGCTGCTGCTACAGCCCGCAACACACTCACATGGGGATAGGTTGTGTGAGTGACAGTGTGTGTGTACGCATGGAAAACAGAGGAGTGTGTGTGAAGGATAATGGTTGTGAATGAGTGAGCGTCTTTCATGTGCTCTGGAATTGGATGCAGTCAGCAATAATCCTCTTGAGGAAAAAAAAGGATACAGTCAAGTGAAGAGGAGACAGAAGACTGAGCACTTTTTCTTTTCACACTTTGGCTGCTTTCAGGGCAGGTGCAAGCCCAGCAAACTACTGTAGTAAGCCTATTATCAATGTAGAAGTATCTCAATAATCTATTGACTGCAGCGGGACTTTTTTTTTGCCTAGGAAAAGAAGTGTGTCTTAATCAAAGGTAGAGCAGTCAGGACAGTTTGCGGAGCACGTCTGGAAGCACAAGAAGGGGGATTCTCTATGGTGAAGATGAGTCTGGACCCTGTACAGGTGATGAGCGGACAGGTCAAAGAGCTCAAAGTTGCCCCTTCGTCCAACAGGGGAGAGCAGAGGATCATGGGAGGAGAAAGAAGAGTTTGATCAGGATCATCTGGGCCTCAGCACCAAGCCAAAACCAGTAAGTGTCACTGACTATTCCTCTGTCAGAATGTCATTATTAGTATAAATCATGAGAGTGCAAAGGCCTCTAGTTAAGACAAATTTCATCCAATCACTCTATCCTCCATCCCCCTTCCACTGTTGCTCCTCTCCTCCAGCTTATCCTTCTGAGTCAGATGTTTACGTTGCCCACGTGCAGCTTAAAGCCTAGCTCATAAATGTGTGTGTGTGTGTGGGGGGGGGGTCCACACAGAGAGGCAGAGTGAGTGTCGAATGAGTGCTTCTGAGGCTATAGAGTGTCAAATGTCCATGACATCCTTGTTTAAAAGCTGAATGGAATTTCAGTAGGAGACATATAGAACTTCTACAAACCAGGAAAAGTCTTAAAGTTCGAGATGAATACAAGGCCCGGTAATAGTGAATTCACTTTCCTCAGTTTCATTCACTTTGACCATGGAACTTCATTATTTTTGAGGCTAGGCTAACAAGCTAACCTGTAACAGTGTCTAGATTACATATTGTATTTATACTTTTCACTGGACTTTGGTCTACATCTGGTTTGTACAGTCCTGTAATTTAGAAAATGGGGAGTATAAAACTAAACTCCATGTATAGTAGCTTAATAGGAGAAATATTTCATGTAAATGACCCATGCTACAACACTGTTGTATCGACGGAAGGATAGAGGTGACGCTCAAAGTAAAAACTAGATATTTGATATGTTTTGTACGCCATCTCATAAACGACAGTTGATTATTCAAACTTCAGGAAGCAACTTTGCTTCTTCTGGGAAGTAAAACTCAAACAAAAATTTGCAAAAGGTTAACATGTATCTCAATGGCAATTAAAGGAACTAGACGCACTGACTGGCGGGGGTTCGAGTGCTGTTTATAACAGTGCAGAGCATCAACATACTGTACAGGGCTGATAACATTTTCAGGGAATCAGGGGACGGGCTGCTGGGCCGGTTGAATGACTACGAGAAAAACTGTGAAAATAAGTATTTAAAGAATGTTTTAATTTAATGAACAACAGAGTTTGGGCAAGATAGTATTATAATAAACAAATTAGAGTGATGAAAATACTGACGAAGGGTATGAGAGGCTAAAAGTAGCCAAAGGCTGACTAATCTCTTGCATGAGGATTAGTCTGACCACAGTGGTATATTTTTCAGACATTAAACATCCATTACTATGTAGCAGCTCAACTATCCAATCTGAATATCACTGCATTGTACTGTCATGAAGATAACACTGGCTAATGGACAGCACAGATACATCTCTACTTCATCTGAGACTGTGCACAGGAGGGGTTTAACTGTGCCACGTGTAAAAGTTACCATAGTTTAAAGAGTTTAAAGACACATTGAGTGTATACTGCATGTGATTATCCATCAGAGGTAATGGACAGAGAGATTATGGGGCTTTTAACAAATTAGATGGTTTGTGTGACAGGTAGAACTGAGCAGGATGAGTTGTGGCCCTGATGACATCAGTTGTGTTTTTGTTATGATAGCACAATGCATTTCACAGCGTTAAACTTTATATTTAGTGTGATTCATACTGGATTTTTGACATGTTTCCTCCCTAAACACTCTTTAACATGAAGTTTTTATTTAATCTCCAGAGTGTCTGACTGGCTGTAAGAGGCCCAGACTGATTTTATCTCAAAAATCAAGGACCAGATTCACTTCATGAAGTGCGCCCTAATAATGCATTTCACGGATGACAGCTCTGTTATGCATAACTGGCCTCGCAAGAGAATGAATATGAAAGGTAAATGAAGGATAATGATGGAAGGTGTCACATTTGTGACAGTAGCTTTAAAAACCTTCTTCTGAACCATTAATAAAGAAGAAGTAGCAGTGCTAATTCACTACTTTTTTAAAATTTTTATTTCTAGTAATGGATTTACATCATTTTAATTAACATTAAATGGCCAGGTCGGTTATTAAGTAGCATTCATACTGAATTAAAGCCATTAATCTACATTCAATTACACTGAATCTGACCAAAAGGCAAAAAATGACTCAGGGTCTATGGGTGAGATAGTATAATAATAGAGTGAAACAGAATGTCAGAAGTGCATGATGCATTTATATCTGTTCTACTGTAAGCTGAAAACTTTATTTGGACTTTACAGCAGTTTGTATGCAGCTGTCATTATAGTGAAAAGCAAACTGCCTTTGGATGATATTGGCTGGATTTCAGACAAAGCCTTGGTACATTAACATTGCCTGTGCAGTGTGTTCAGTCACGCTGCCAGTTACCATATCTGCCAAACCCTGAGCAGACTGCATCATCATGGCCTTTACTTATCTATAAATATCAGGCCCCCATGAATTACTCCCCCGTCCTTTCTCCTCACTCCTCCTCTATTTTTCCCACCACTTCCTGTCTGTCTTTCTCTGACTGTCTGGAAATCCTTTGCACTCATCTCTTAATTCTCAGATGGAGGATGTCTCACAGAGCACAGATATCTTAAATAACAGATGACTCATGGATGTTAGGTGCAGATACTGGTCACTGCTGATCTGTGGCTCAGTTAATATATAGTAAGGGGAAAGAGAAAGGCGACAGGTTCAACAACAACAGTTCCTTTTTGCACTGTACTAGACAATAAAAAATGTATGTAATTCCTGCAACTCAAAATAAATCTAATATTAGGTTTTCACTCCCAGCAAGAATTAGTAATTATATACACTTGCCACTGCCCTCATGTAAATTAAAGTAGGAGGTGATTATGGTTACTGTTGGTTCCTGTGAAAGGCAGCCTTGTGATCGATGCATTCCCAGCGGGTGGGAGGCCCTCTGAGAGAAGGCAGGCAGTTAATACTGCCAATGTCAAGTCACAGCAAGACTGGACTCTTGCTCTGGAATCCTCCCAGTCTGTGAAGCATATTATTCATAGAGTAAACTGACTCTAATGGATAGCTGCACCTGAAGGTGTCCTTCATGCATAGCTGTTTCTGTACGGCGTGCGTCAAAACCCATTTGTTCCACTGTAAACACAGCATTTTAAAAAGTAGTTTGTCCCTAATGTTTAGACCTCTGTTATACACAACTATCCATCTTCACGGCTATTAAAGAATGTGTACAGAATTTATGTAAAACATTGCAAAAAAAAAATATATCCATCTTATCAGGTTACTTATAATCTTTAAGAAATTTTAAAATGTGGGAAATTCTTTGTGATGAATAAAAACAAACTATCATTCTGCTAAGGTGACAGGAGGCAAAACCGGAAGGTGGAGGCGTGTTTTGGTAAGTATGCCCCATCACCGTGTGAGGTCAAAGGTTGTGTCCGCTGCGAATGACCATCACCACTGCCCTTTCACCTCTTTAACTTTCCCCATGGCGGCTGTCATTGTGCCTGCATGGTCGCAGACGCATCACTCTACTAACCAACAACCTGACCTGATGCATCATCATGTGTGCTGTCATGTTGATTCATATTGTACTGGATGATCACGGTTTGTCTGAGCTAATGAACCAATTTGCTGTGTTCAAAAATTACTAGAAGCACAGCTGTGGCTCTGATACCTGAACTCATGCTCTATGATATCTGAATTTGATATATAAGGTCACAGACTGCATGCTCTGCTATAGGCTGAGGAAAAACTACTGATTCACTGTAAAGTTGTGAAGGCCCAACTCCTATTTTTTCCATTTATCAAGAGGATAAAACTGTTGAACATAGCGACAAAAGGCTAAGTAGCTGAAGCTAGCTAAGCCAGCTTGCTAACAAATCCATGATTCCACTCAGTTACATGACCTTTATGTTATTTCCAGCACACAGAATCATTAGGCAAAGAGCAAACCTGGCTTAAATGCGCAACCGTTTGTGTAATTACAATTTTGATAAAGTACACCAATCAAAACAAACACACCAAATATATATCTTTGATATACTATATACATGTATACAACAAAGATACATTTAAATTTCAGTTCAACTAAAACAAACAGTGTTCTGTGTTGACTCCAGTGAAAATGTCGTCATAAAATGAGCCAAAAGAAACGCATAGCTCATTTAGCTATGTTTGGGCATGAATATTATTTTTACCTTCACCCTCCTCTTTGCACATCTGAGGTCCTGTGTGTTCATTTAGTTTTGTCCTGACAAATTTTCAACCTTCACATGCACCTAGGGGCTCTTTTTTCCTCTGGTGACAAAATAAAGCTATTCTTATGAGTGTGTGGTACAAACACTGTACGAACACCTGTGTTTACATACTGTATGTGGCTTGCAGGAAAGTCAACTGTGTCTTTGTGTTTTAGAAGTACCTGGCGTCACTTACTTTCCTTATAGTTTGATATGAACATGTTCACTAAGAATACATCTGTGCCTTATAAATGCATAACAGCGTGGGACTAAAACTGACACTCAGTATTTATGTGCCAATATGATTATAGTTCACTTCAGCGAACACAGACATACACAAATACTTTTGAATGGCGAAATTGTTGGTGATTATGTTTGATCAATTCAACTTTTAATTTGTTGGATGTGGGTCCAGGATTAATCCTGTGTGATAACAGGTAAGTAGGTGACATGTGTGAGCCTTGAGCTGTGATGGAACAGGGCTAAATAGAGGAGGAATGGTACTCCTCTGCCTGTCAACCTGTTACCAACACACAGCCATAGAGACATGGACATAAACATGCATGTGTGTTGATACACAGACATCTGACCCAACTGGG
The DNA here is from genome assembly GCA_033238685.1 of Lates japonicus. Classification (NCBI taxonomy): domain Eukaryota; kingdom Metazoa; phylum Chordata; class Actinopteri; family Centropomidae; genus Lates; species Lates japonicus. The sequence continues at coordinate 32,005 of BRZM01003710.1, forward strand.
AACACACACACAATTCATGCAGATGTAATGGCCTAACTGTATTCCCACATTCCACATTCACACACACAACCGCAAACACACACTTTTCCATGCACATTACCATATTTTAAATTGGTCAGCCCCCTCATCTGAGCTCAGCTGCCCCTGCTGTAGGCATTGATGCGGTGGCCCCCCATGGAATACTGCCCGCCCCTCCAAGCACAGTTTACCAGCGCAGTAAACACACATTAGGCAACATAGAGAGCAACACGAGGTCACCGTGCCATGATGCGAGCTCATTTGAGTCTATGGGGAATTAGTCTTGGATGAAAATCATATGCGACCACAGGCTCCAAATCATCACAGTCTGCTTGGGGCTCTGATGTTGCATGTCCATTGGGTGGTCACTGCACTCTGGAGGCGGACACCTCTCAGTTTGACGCAGTGTAATTCAACACATTTCATCCTCCAAAAGACCACAGAGTTAAATATGAACATATGACAGCTTCTGACCGTCTCAACAAACTGCTTTAACAATAGGGTGTTGGGGCGCTAACTGGTTAATGTATCTAATTAGCAGCTCAGGAGTGTAATCATTAATGAATACTGGGACAGAACAAGTTTGTCAATTTAAATTTAGCTGGAACAGAATAAACTGTCACAAAAATATCCAGTCATGAACTTTCAAAAAAGTTGTCACTTGGACAAATAACATCCTGAGCAAGAAGCTGATCTAAATACCACCTCTAAATGCTGAACTCCATCCATCCATCATCTATACCCTTATCCGTTAAAGTCCTGGGGCTGGAGCCTGTCCCAACTGTCATTGCGGGGCAGGGTACTATGGATCACCAGTGCATTACAGAGTAGCATATACAGACAAACAGCCACTCACATTGCTCCACTCACACCACCAGCCAATTTAGAGTTATCATTAACCCAATACACATGTCTTTGTGACAGTGGGAGGCTTGAATTGCAGAGAACACGCAGGCACAGAACATACAAACTCCACAGAAAAGCCCCAGGGTCAGGCAGGCTCGACACAGACACTATGATACCACTGCACCACCCATTTTTACGCTAAATACTGAACTTGTTTTTAATAATGTGTATGTTTTTAAAATCACAGCATACTACATACTCAGTTGTCAATTTCTTAAGGGTTTCCGTTGACTGACTGAGGTGGGGATAAGGAGAAGGTCTTCTTTCTCACTATACAGAATGACACCATTCTACTAATGATAGATGCGCATTCATACAGTATGATGTTGTTCCAGGATATGGTGGCATTACAACAGCTAACAGGCACGACGGTAAATTGAAATGTGTCACGTTTTGCATGTAGCCCAGCATGTATTGTGATGTGAAGAGTTCTAATTATTCCCTAACTGCATCCGTGCAAAATTTCTCATCAATTAGAGTATTGTGCTTGGGGTTTAGTTTAGGGTCACCTCAGGTAAATAAATAAATAGGGTCATCTTTCACCTCCCTCTGTGTCAAGGTCAAGTCAGGTCAAATTTTATTTATATAGTGCCAATTCACAACAGAAGTTATCTCGAGGCTCTATGTTTTCCAGTCATCATTTCAATGGGTCATTACATAACTCATCCTCCTTTATTCCCATCCCTCTTCATCATACCATTTCTATCTTGTCTGTTTTTTTTTTTCTGCAGCGAAACCAGAGCGCAGTGACCATTGCTGTTCCTCTCGCGTCTTGTTTCGGACTGGCGTGGCAGAAGGTGTTTGAGCAGAAGGGGGTGGAGGTATCTGAAGATACAGGTGGAACACGAGAATGAACCCTTCGGCGCCGGGACCTGCTTTCACATACGTCCAAGGTCAAAGTCACACAAACAAAACAAATGCGATTACAGACACAACACAGTACAGCCCAGACTTGGGTTGCAGACTGACTTGTGACTGCCTGTGTTGTTGAGCTCTGGAGGCAGTCACGCTGCGTCTAGGGGAGCTGTACCCACAAGTGAAGAACTATTCGACATTGTTTTGGTGACCTTCACACACGTGGGAATACGGCTCATCAACACCATCAACCATCACAGTAGGTCTTACAGAGATCTAATTAAAAGTAGATGAGCTTCAGGGTACTTTGTGCCCAGCATCTTTTTCAGAGTTAGACAGTGCGTCGGAGTTAAAGCCACTATACTGTGTGCACAATTTTAAGAAATTTATGATGTTGGTGACCCTCGGTGGCCTTGTTAAAGATACAATGTGTGACAGACAGCAGTAGTGCCTTTAAATAGCCTGTCATAGTGTAACCTACTGATAGTTTAAAACATATCAAGTTTCAAGCTCCCACACATACACTTACACTTCAGTTTGACAAGATCATTATCTTTCCTCCATTAGCAAACCGATCACACGCACGCCGCCCACAAAATCAGCAGAAACACCATTTGGTATTTACATTTGGGAGAGAAGTATCTTATGGTGCAATATAGTCTTGTTTTTCAAACTGGCAAGTCCCATTTTGGAATGACTTGATCTCCAACTAGCGCTGTCTTAAAGATCACTTCAGATGTGGCCAAAGAAATGCTGTCGAATGTGACACTTTTGAAATGAATCCATACCTTCCTGGGTGTACTTTTCCTCTATTTCTATTGGAACATTTTCTTTTTAAAACAGATCTTTTCGTGAAAAACAAACAAAAGACAAACCCGGTTTTCCATAATTGGCCAAGTTGCAAAGATTTATAAAAACAGGTTTTTACTTTGTCATTTTATCATTTTGAGTTGGTTTTAACCGAATTAAATAATGCAAAGTGATCTGAGAATACTTTTCTAAAGCCAGTGTATGTGTCAAAATGTAGCAAGGAAAACGCCGCTATCAACATTAAAAATAAAGCATTGGAAAGGAAGGCTAATGTATGTGGTGTGGGTAATCTGAAAAAAAAAAAAAGAATATTTAAGTGGAACAGAAAGCAGGAAATGTAGTTATCTAATCCAATGAAACACTGTCCAGCAGAGTAATTGGGAGGATCAAAAGAAATAAAGAAAGAAAAAAACAGCCCTCGGATTATGTCAGGCCAATGAAATCACAAATGTGACAACATTGGACAAACCATGTGGCGATGAGAGGACTCGAGCATATGAATTAAAGAGTCCAGTCGATTTTGGTCCAGTTAATTGAAATGGGTTTCCACTGATGTTCCTGATTTGTGATTATTAGTTCTTTAACATACACTTTGTTGCATCCACTCTTTTGACTCAGGTGTTCTTACTGAACTTATGTGACTTTAAGGAAGGAAAGAATCTGCACTATAAGACATTAAGGCGCGAACGGTAATGTAATGAGATAATCCGAGTGGAGTCAGGATACCAAAGCTGGCGCCGTCGGCTGAGGGCAAAATAAGAAAGTGTATGAACAGCTGACCGTGGGATCCTTCCAGAAATCTCAGACCCTGTGATGACATCTTCCTCACAGACCACTTCCTGTTTCCTCTGAGCTTCAGGCCGGGGTGATGTGGAGACTCGTCTCTAGGATGGGAATAATCCAAGAGGCCTGGGGAAACAAAAACAGGTCCAGTAGACCAGCAAAGCAATGCATGGCCTTCCAGATGCTTCCATGTTGGAGTCTCTGTGGTGGCCCAATGGGTACAAACAGTCCTGACCTTTGACCTTTGCTACAGAATTAAGGAAGCTTGGTCTCTCTGAACATCACTCTGCACTAGGTCTCCACAGGTGGCCACAGCTATAGAAATTATTAAGGCGAAATCGTTACCTTCTCTTTTTACTTGAATTATTTTTGTTTTATTTTTTACATATGAAGACCACAGAGGAACATTTCTTACATTTATCTCTCATCGCTACTTAAACTAACGCTGGGATGGAGTATAAAGTGTCTCTGCCCATTTTGGATGACTGGGCAGCTATACAGACACATACCAGTCAGTAGGCCAATAACATAGGTGCCTGCCTGCAATTCCCACCTGTTTAGCATGTATACATTATAGGACCCAGGGCTATGACTGGCAGGTCCTGTAATGTGCTCCGTGTGAAGTAAATTGAAATTCCATGTGATGACATTATCATTCTCTATGCAAATCAGAGCTACATGACCTGATGGGCTTGCAATACTCACTGCGTCCCTCATGGACACACATACAACTGCCACTTAAGCTTAGCGTATTGAACTGTACAATGAAACTGCTTATACTTTGATGTGACAGCAGGGTCTCATGATCCTGCTGAGTTCCTGCTTTCCTATTACCATGTTTTTAGATCTTGAGGAACAAGCAAATAAATCACACACAGATAGATGATATGAAAACATTTTTGCAGTAGGGGAAAAAAGTACAAAAGCATCAATGTGAGGATGTTCCTTGAGTGACTCCCACGCTCTTGTTGCCTGTCTTAAAAGCAGGGATGCTTGGGAGGTTTGAAATAGTGCAATTACAACATAGTGTGGAGGTCAAACCAGGGCTCACAGAGCCAGTTTACAAAGCTAAATAAACCATTCAGGAAATCTGTTTTTTAGTGGTGGAGAGATCACTCAGGGGCTTAAAACAACACTGTCCCTCTGTTTAGCTTCATCTACCTCCAGCCTATTTAATAGGTCATACTGAAGAATCTGTTTTGTTTCTATATCGTACTTATCACTTCCTTACCGCTGGATACCAGAGTTTAGCACTGCTGAGATCTGATTTATCTGAATATGGTGCTGACTCATGCTAATTTGGGCAGTTTGTCTTTTGTGCCTAAACTGGCTGTTCACAAGATCCCTGTTGATAAAGTTTGAATTTCTGACAGTGGCTCACTACATTGAGCATATTAACAGGTGTGAAACACAGGCCAGTGTTGTCAATATGTTTGCTTTTTATTTCTTTTAATTTACTCAGAGATATGATTGATTAATAGCTGATTTTATTTTAGGGTATATTTCCATTAGTAAGTAAAGGGCCACATGTAAGAGCCAAGAACAGCATTATCTTATTGTCTAGTCTTGCAGTGCAACACAAAACATACTTTCTATTATATTAGCCTTTTTGCCAAATGAGCATAAGCTGCTGTAACTCTACGATTATCTGTGTTATCTATGGAGCTGAGAATGACCTTGCTTGCTTGCAATTTTATGCTGTTCTCTCAAGATCACAAATCATTTCTGTTGGTTCTTGAGACCAACAAATGCTTCAATTTTCATGTGATAATGACATAATTCTCTCATTATCTTAAGTAAGTGCTGTCCATAGCTACAAATGTGGCCAATCACTACTGTACGTGTCTGAAACAGACAGACAAAAAAGAAAACTGTGAGCAAATATCTGCATGGATTTGATTTATCATGAATTTAACCAGGACACCTTTTGTTGTCCTTCATTAGCAGACATAAAACCCTCAGCCCACACAGCAAACAATAACGGCTAAATCCCTGGTCTGTCCTCTTTCAATTGCTTGAAACTACAAAGCTGTGCTTGCGGGCAAACATCTGGTCAGGGTAGGAGATTCTTCCTGTTAACAGTGATTCCTGCACCGCTGTACGAATATGGTGATCAAATCACAACTTTATGAAAAGTTTCTGATAAAATAAACATAAATACAGCATCATGACAACACTTGTGATGGGATCAAACAGACTAGCATTTACAATCAAATTACAGATTACAATCAGCTCACTGATTTACCACAAAAGCAATAAGGTTGGCTCATGGGGTGTGCTACTCTGTGCCTGTGAAAACAGTTATCTTGTCCTCTGTAAAGCACAAGCCTGAAAGAAATAACCCGGTGATGTAACAGTGACATCATTTACCTCAGCTTGAAGCTTGGATAACCCTGCATAGCAGGGAACCAGTTTGAAAAACAGGGCCATTTACCCGACAAAGAGGTCAAATGAATAGATGCTGCTGATTGCATTAGGAAATGTAGGATCCAGCTGTTTTGGCGCTTGACCTATGCTATGGACTGAAAATGAGGATATCTCAGCTTCTGCTGCGTTGATTTTGATGATTCTAATCTATTCTAAATGAACGATACTAAATTACCCTAGAGCCTTTAATGTGAATGAAGTCGACCACAGGTTTCTTGCCCAGACTAGTGAGCTTCAAATAAATGTCATAACCTTGCAGCTCCTCTTTAATAATCAGCATCAATCTCCCAAACTAACCTTCTTTTACTACATCTCATCTATCTTGGGTACCATCCACCTTTTCTCATTCTATCATACCCTTCAACTCTCTCCAACACATTTTATCACATCTCCATCACAGCATTAGTCCATTACTTTACTCCTGTACCCCTTCTAAAACCCCCATCTCCTGTTCTCTCTGCCCTCCTTGAATATCAGCTCAGACAGATACCAGTCCAGCTCCAGTAATCATAGATCTAATGACCTAATATGAGTCTCCCCTCGTTCTCCTCGTCTCTTTTGGATCAGGCCACAGCGCAGAGTTAAGAGTCTCCCTCAGCCAAAATGTAAACAGACACTTTCCCACCCGTCTTACTCCCCTGTTTCCCATCAGCCCCTCTTCCAGTCCCCTCTTCCCATTTTGAGGTTCACCCCCTCTTTGGACCCTCTCCAAGTTTTAAGTAATTGTAAGTTTATCCTCTCACCCTGTCTTTGCTCCCTTTGGCCCTCCACTTCACCTCCAATGAACCTACTTACACGCCTTAACCTACTTAAACTCCATTACAGATTCAAAGCTACAGTATCCAGTAGAAATAAGGCTGTTTGTGTATAATTTCTATCACATGTAAAAATCACCTGATGTTGGTCGCACCTCATACTCTGTACATATATAAATAGACATGGGTCTGTAATGCTGCTAACGTACTGTATGCTGATATTTCATACTGAAACTAAAAACCCTGTTGCTTCTTGTGTCTCTCGTCCCAGACTTGTTCATTGAAGGTTTTGTATGACAAGGGGAGCAGTCCCGTGGCTACCTGAAGGCCTGGCACCAACCTCTACCTGTCTGCTGATGCTGGGAAGGTCAGGAGGCACTGGCTGAAGGTGGCCTTTACACACAAATTAAGTCTAATTTTGGGGTATTTGTTACTTTAGACTAAAAGATGGTGACCTACAGTACAGCAAATCCTTACCACTGAGTAGGTATGGCTAGTATCCCAGTTCTGGCAGTATTTTGGTTTGAGTATATCCATGATATGATGTCCATGGAAACGTCAGAAACATGGTTAATGATCTTCCTGTTTAGATGTGTTGCAGATATTATCCACATGCAATTATCAGGCCTGGAACAATTACAGTGAATTCTTTAAAGAGAAACTTAGGAGCAAAAAGACTGCAGTTGTGGGGGGCTGGTGCCAATCCCAGCTGACACTGGAGCGAGAGGTGGGGTACACCCTGGAAAGGTCGGCAGTCTATTGCAGGAAAAACGACTTATATAGAGACAAACATATCATACATAAAGTATACTGTGTAGCCACAAAAAGTATACAGTGTATATTCTATATATACATATTTCTATTTGTGATATGCTAAAAAAATTATCAAGATGAAATAATTGAAAATTGGTTTTGAATAGTTGACACTTTTCAACATGTGGTTATTTGCTCTCTGACTGAGAGAGCTAGATGTTAGGATTGAAACCACTCTTGTATTTATGTGTTATATGAAGATCCACGAACAGTTGCCTTAAGCTAGTGCTTGCTCATGGTGGGATTTGTTGGGTCTCTCTCTGAAAATATCATAATATAAAGAGTACAGCGTTCAGATCTGCTCTATATGAAAAGTGCCTTGGGATGACTTTGTTGTGATTCAGCCGCCATATAAACAAAACTGGAATTGAATAAAACCGATATTATAACTTGTTTGTTTAATCCATACATCTCCAAAACATTGACCCATCAAGCCAGTCTGTACCTTGCACCATTAGCTTCCTCAGGAGTTCGTGATGAATCCGCTTGGTTCCTGGCTGCCTGGGCCTTTACCAGTCTGATGTTATTTATATTTCCATCCAGTCAGTAAGCATGGGAGACAAGACTGACAACACTCCAAGTTACACCTCTACTTCTAGCATGTAGCCTTATGGTAACATTCTAATACTGACAACTAGTATCATTGCAATATCCACAGGTCACAGGTCCAGAGCTCTCACACGATGTATGACCTTTCTTTAATGAATTGCTCATGCTGCAAACGCAGTCATATATTCCTTATTTAGCCTGGGGTCAACTGCAGTAATGTTGTAGAGTTTCAAATATCTTCCTCCCTTTCAGACATCCATTGATTTTCACTCATTTCAAGTTATTATATGAAAATCTATTTGCAGACAAACTTGTTTCACAAGAATATCCCCCACACCAAGCATCACGCTAATTGGTTTCGCTGTCCTCATTGTAATACAGGCAGGTTGTAAATGTGAAATAATTTAAAAATCTAGAAAAGAGGTCATCGTTTGTCGATATATTTATTTCAAATAATGGAATAAAAGCAACCCAGAAGTGCTTTAAACTTCAATTTAAAACTGAAAGTAGCATGAGGTTACGAAAATTTTGCTCACAGAGCTCACTGTACAAATATGGTGAATTTTTTTCCTGTTTGCATAATAAGTACCATTGACTGACATCTTCTCCTATGCTGCAGGACATTACTACAAATCAGCATATAAATTTTTCCTCCCTTTGTATTTGCTTGATGGATCCCGCATCACCGTGACATCAAGACATACACTGAAGGGAATACCAGTAGGCAGTAAATATCCCATTTGCTCTAGCTGCGGCTCTGAATATGTATCAGTATTTGAAAACATGGGGCTGTTCGCTGCCAAAGACATACAGGATGTTAATATGCTCTGCTGACAAGGAGCTGGAAACAAAATATATTGGATTTGAAATTGCAGTACCACTTGAGGTGAACAACCGCTTCAGAGGGTTTAACTTGTTCAGCAGCACATTTCATGCCGCATTATAGCTGTCAGCAAGAAATATACACATTGAAATAGGGAGACAGGCAGGGTTGAAAAGAAATGCCTGAACACAAATGATGAAACCGTTTCAACAAATTTGAAAACTAGATCTGAATTGGTGTAGTTGACCCAGAACGCTTCATATTTTCCAGATTTTCTCAGAGTAAGAACCAGAAAGAAACAACTCACTGTATTTATTTATAACTAACTGGAGTGCGTTGACTGATCACAGCATGACCACATACACCTCAAGGTGACTTCAGAGACATCTTCATGTGACTTATGTTTAATGTCACTAATGCAGACCTATGGGAAGCACACCCAGCAACCCCACCCACACACACACACACACACACACACACAACAAACAGAGTCACAAATGGAAGTCTCTTGACATTTTACTTGAAAGGTCTCAATTATTGCAAAGCCATTTGTTAATGCTTTCTGTATGCTGAGGCCAATACCAGTATCTGCTCTGCAGAGTGATTTCTTAAATAGCCTTACAGCTGTAACAGCGCAGTGAAACCCTCCTGATTTGTTCTAGATGTACAGGAAATGAGGAACTGAAGCAAAGCATGCCGAGTTTACTGTACTTTGCCGGTATCGTTTCTTTTGCTTGACTCTGATCCAACCAGCTTATGACTGTCTGCTAGGACTGTCAATTTTTCAAAACTACTCTTTCAACCAAAAACGAAAGTACAAAATTCTTTTTGAAACTAATCCGGACCACTTTTGGTTGCAGCTAGCAGGTGAGCCTCAGCTTTGTTGTCATTATAGAGTCAGGCAGCTGCTTTTACACTGTCATATCTTTTGTTGGTTATTTTGCCATCTACAGTGAAGAACCCAAACAACTTCTACACACCTGTTTCTCAGATGCGGTTTGTGCGTAAGGGTCCTCCTTCATTTTGCCAAAAGGAAGTGTAATGGGTCGGTTGATATGAATTTTCAGAGCGCTCTCTGCTGATCAAAACGCAAGGTAATCAAGTTGTGTGTTGCGCTTACAAACCAAATTTTGAACTTCTGAAAAGATAACCAAGTTGAAAAATATTGGCAACCAGGTATCAGAGTATTTCTTATTTCTTAATTAGTGAAGTGATGTAAATCAGGTTTTGCTGATGACGATGTTTGTTGACCGACTTTATCCAGTCAACATGTGACAACTGCAGGCATCTATCACCTTAATTTTAAGTGAAATTAAATGAGTTAAAGTCAAGTAAACTAAAGTGGAGTGATGTAAACAAAGCCCATATTTCTGTCTGTGTTTGTGTTCAGGAGATTGCAGCGAAGCAATTGTTCATGCCGGAGAAGCTGATTTGAGGATCAAGGAGTCCCAGCTGAGGGTGGCGCTGACGGTGATGCCGCACTCTCTGATGAGTCAGAGCGCATCTCTAAGGCCCATGGCTGACAAGTTCTTTGAACATGAGGGAAAATGAGGACACACTATTGATCAATGATGTAGTTTTTACCTAGGTATATGCCACAACATGGATGCATTATATTAATCTGGGCTAAATAATCATAGATGGAACTGGCAGGTTGCATTTCACGCTATTCAAGAAAGGATGAGGTTGTTTTTTTTGTCATTTATTAATTAAAAAAGACAAACACGCCTATAATAGAAACTGAGGCAACAAAATGAGCTTTTAAAACCCTAATCTCCCAGAAGCTTTACACTGCCATTACCATGCAGCCCTAATCACCTGTAAATGATTATGCAGATGTTCATTTATATAAAATCCATTTCATTAACTGATTATTCTATGAATAAATTTTGCAAATGATAAGGATAAATGGTTTAAAGTCATTGAGAGTCAGATCAGTTAAAATCGCTCTGTCAGGCGGCCAGCCAGTTTATAAAATTATTCGTTATCTGCTTCACACTGTGCTCTTGTAAAATGGTTCTAATTCAATAACAGATGCTTCTGCTGCATGTGCTTAAAGATGTGGTATGACTGGCAATAACCACGATGCAAGGCATAAAATACACAGCAAGAGACTGAAACACAAGAGAATACACAATCGCCAGCTCTGCTTATCATAATCTGTTCCTTCGCAGGGACCCTTTGAAGGCTTTCTGGAGGCACTTTAAAAGCTCCAAAGAAGTTTTATGCTAAAGGCCATCGCTTGACCGTCCCATCCGGACCTACTTGGTCACAGCTCGTAGCGCAGCCAGCTCTGGGCATTCGGGCGCTTGGAAGACGCCAGGGCCTGGGGTCTGGAGATTGATTATTTTGTTCTGCAGTAGGAGCGCTCAAGGGCCCCATGCTGGAGAAGATCAGCCACCACATCTACTTTGACGATCAGATGTTTCACATGGAGAGATGGCACCGCCGCTGCCCACGTGCCCTATGGCATTGCACAGAAACATAACCCCAAACAGAAAACCAGTGCGGGAAGTAGACAGGACTTCAGGCAGTCATTAAGCCAGAAATGGAAAGCAAGAAAGATGGGATGAGAAAGTTTGAGAGATTAACTATCAGATTAAAGTGTGGAAATGCATCATTTCCATACTGTGCAATTGTAATTCGTAACTGTTTATCACATGAACTGTCTCAGCTTCATGCTATCTTAGAGTAAGACACAGGATGGGAGGCCAAGTGGAGGTCTGGAACCTAGGATGACATTTCAAGTACTCAAGACTGAAGTGTTTTGTCAAATCTTACTTTACACAGGAATTTCAAAGGTGCTTGATTGTCATGGTGACCTAACTGTATTTTCTGCTACCACTCTTGTCTTCAAAGAAGACACCTTTTCAGTGAAGGAGGATACTGAATGAATGGATTCACTGACCTGTAGAAGTAAAGCACAGGGACTGCAATGTATGCTGTGAGTAAATGAGCCATAAGCACAGTGCATAAATATTATAAGGTCAGCGGTTACAGTGATGTGCTGTAGAATGAGAGCCTATAATTTAAAGCAACACCATGTAAGTTTTACTGAGCAGCGGCAACAGCGGCCCCCTGCAGCCACAAGTGGTACTCACAGGACATCACATAAAATTTCTGGCTCTGAGTTTGAACGTAATATGGATATTGGAAGAAGCGTATCTCAGAAACCAACAGCTAGTGTACAGAAAGGAAAGCCAATCAATCACTCAGGCAACAACACAAAATCATATCAGTACAAACTAGCAATAATGCTGTCCACCATGTCAGTCCACATTTGGCTAATCTACTTACAACAACAGCTGTCCTCTCTGTAGATGCTAGAGCTGGCTTTAAATGGACTAAGTGACTAGCAGCAGGGCAGGATGGCAACTCAAGCCATGACAATAGGGAGTTAGTGAGTTGCTAACATGAATATTGTATATATACACACTACGGAAAATACAGTCTGGTAGCGATATTATGTAGCTTGATAATGCACCGTTAAGCAAATTGTCGCTGATGTCTGGTAGTAACTTATCTCTGTTGATGACCAGGGATGATAGAAATACAGTCTGAAGGCTGGTAGTCTGGAACTTAGTTGTACTGATTATAAGCCAGGTCACCACCGAGGAGATAACAAGCTAACGAAAGCAGCTGCAATTAATGAGTTATGGCATAATCACTGACGTGGAAAGAAAGAATTAAATGTTATCTGAGACCTATGTGGATAGGAAAAGCCGCCGGGTTTTCATTAATTTCATACCTAGTCAACCCAAGTTACTTAGTGCAAGAACAGGCGCTCGAATGAAAAGGAATGAAAGAGTTGCCATTCTTCCTTAATACAAGTAGGTGTACTGTCAAGAGGAGCTAATTTTACAAGAATGTAAACTGTTTGCAACTATACAAATGTATTGCGGCATTACTGAACATATGCAATATTATCTACTATTAATCTTAGTCCATAACAAATATAGAAGCTATACTTAGTTGGTGCCTTAGTTTCAACAAAGACACTACTTTTTAGCCATACTTCAGTGTGGTCAGTGTAGTAATTTTGGTCTTCAACAACTGCTCGATGCACCGCCATTAAATTCAGCATGATTATTTATGATATTATTATTATTAATGGTCCCAAGACAACAAAAACTCCAAAATGAATGATTTGTTTTCATCACCATTAGCGTGCCAAGATCCTCAAAGCCCATCTAAGCCTTAGTACACCTGAGGCTAACAGTGGATGCTGTAGACTGATTAAAGAGGATTTCATTATTTCTGGTTTGAATGTTCTCAAATGGTTGTTTGATGTATAACAGATTGACTTCTTTGTTTACCAGGCCAAATATAGGCTATACTTCTGCTCCACTAGTAAGAAAAGGTTTTATCTCTGTTTAATTCATCCAACAAGCGTTTTATGAGCATTTCAGTGTAGGTCGTTCAAGCAGCTATCTTGATTTTACTGCCCTCTTCTGCACACCAAAGCTAATACAAAGTCACACTCTGCTACGGTGGCGATTGATGTCGTAGAATGTAACCAATTTAACTGGATCTGGCAATCAATTCCCAATTGGTAATCAGTTTCTCATTTCAGTCATAAGAACACTTACATGTTTTTGAAATACATGAATTTGTCTTTCATTGACAAAATGGCTGCAGTGGCCTTTTGAAATGTCAATCCACTTCCCATCACTCTGTCACTGTTGGCCAAGTCCTCAGAAATCTTCCACCTTGTGTACATTTAGCGATGCTTCATTAAACCTCATCAGCCGTCTGAGGACCACGGAGCTCAGGAAAGTGACAAAGCAATCCACGGGTTTCATTTCACAGCCAAAACACATAATTAAACAGATGTGTCTCTTGGCAGTCGTTTGTCCCTAAAACAATGGCTGAGTTGTCGGAGGATAAAGTTTCAGCAGGACGAGCCAATCAGTCAGTTTGGACTTTACTGTGTGACATTCAGGACTCGATTAATGCAGACAAAGTGTTGTTTGAACTTTTTGACTAAAAGTTTATGATGACTACAGATCCTGATGAAAAAATGGCTTTGCAATAAGAAAATGTAAATGAGCAATAAATAAAGATATAAATCATAGCACTTGCTTTTCTCATGAATGAAAATGGCCATACACCAAATGACTTCTAAAAGGAAACATGCATTATGAACACATATCTCCTGCACTAGTCACTGGTGTGCACTCCTTCAGTCCACCATGGAGTGGCAGCACTGGAATGATAAATGATCTGCTGTAGCAACCGGTCCTCAGTCAACACATGTTGTTTTTATCTAGGAAGAAAAATGTGGGGGAAATCATCATTTGACACTAATTTACCATCTCCACACACATTAAAGTTACCTTTACTGATGTCAAATTTTATCTTCATTTATTTTCCTCTTTCCAACCGTCCTAATTTCCTTTTCACCCCTTCCTTTTGTCATCAGTCCTTCCATATCTTCCCCCTGTTCAATCTAATATTTCACTCTTCACAGTGAACAGAATCATATTACTACCCACACTCTCCTTCCCAGATTCACATGTCTCTGATAAATGAGTTAATATTCCCAATCATTCCCGGCTGAATTAGATCTTCCCTGCAGAGTCTGGGTGATAAAAGCCAGAAAGCGCCAACATCCAGCTCTAGTCTACCTGGCGCCATATTGCTAACAACACCACAGGGACACACCCTGCTGGTAAACGCTGATGGATTGACATTCATGTGGATTTTATAAGCTCCAAAAACAGCAGTGGGATGCTGTCACTGGCAATGTACAGTCAAGCACAGGGGGGACAGATATATAAGATAGGGCCAGCTGGCCAACTCTGCAAAGCCTATGCACAGTTCGTAATGACACACTTGCGTAGGCTGCCAGCTGTATCCATAAACAGACAATAACCATCAGCGTGAATGGAGAATATGGAAAGAGGATGCCAGATTGAGATAGCGCCTGGGGAAAGAAATGACCATCACAACCCCACAATCCTGCATCTTATAGATACCTCAGTTAGTAGATAAATGCTGGAAGGTGCTCAAGTGAAGTACAGCAGGATATATTTTCATGTGAGGCATCAAAGCTGCTACTCTTCTTCACAAATCAGGAGCGCAGAGATCAGAGAGCTGTCAGGGCTATCACAAAAGTGAAAGAGCACAAGAAAAAGAACAGCAGATTCAAGAGAGGAGATCATTTATAGATTACAGGTACGTTCCACTGACTACAACTGATGACCAAATGTGGGGCATTATGTAACAGTGCATAAGCTCGAATATAAGCTGTTTTACTGCCAGATGTGACCTACAGAGGAGAGGCTGAGCCGAAGAGGGGGGTAAGGGGGCCTTTATCAGCGCTGGATAACAACACAATAAAGACAGACAGTGAGAGAAGATGAATCAGAGTAAAGAGAGAGAGAGACAGATGGAGAGGAAAGCAGCACTCACCCCAAAGACACAGATATGAAGAGTGTTGTTTTCCTTCTGCTCCGTTACAAAGCAGAGTGGCACCCGTGGAGGGAAAAGATGGGTGACTCACTCTGTTTTGGCAGAAATGCTGGTCAGACACAGAGGGACTTGGCAGTGGGAGACCAGTCCACAAAATGTTTTCGATCTGTTCCAACACACTTTGTTTTTTGTCTGCCACTCACTCAAGCACTTCGGAGCTTATTTGGCGATCTTAAAATAGATCCTTCTCTGAAAGAGATTTTAATTGGCGATTGAGCTGAAAACACCTTTCAGGAGGCTCCTCTCTCTGTGCAGTGTCACTTTCTAAAAATGAAAAGGAAGTCAGTGGAGTAAATCACCTGGCTCGCAGATGTTAAGCTAATTTGTGCAACTCTCAATCAGATTTGTAATGTGCGGTTTCCTCTGTGAAATAAATAGTCTGCTGCCTCAGAAAGTGTGAATGTGTGTGTGTTTTTGGCCTCGGTAACTGAGTATTCATTGACTCAGTTCAGGCTGCATTTCAGAGATTTAACAGTTGCCTGGATGAGGAGCAGCTGCTGACAGGAATGTAATGAGTGTGTGTGTGTGTGTGTGTGAGGCAGCAGTCAGGTATTCTACAGTGAAGGTGTAATGAGTAAACATACCAGTTTCACCACACAAACTGTTGTCAGCATGTGTGTCTTTGTACATTTGTGTGTGCAGGTTTTGTGTTAGGGTTGATTACACTGGAAACAGCTGGGCGGCAAAACAACTCTTCCTGTCACAAGTGAGGAAAAAATCTGAAATTACAACTCACATCAAGAAACAAATAGCACCTGCTGTTGATTAAAGGATAAGTCTGCTACATTTTTCAAAAAAACTCCATAGAGCTCCAATGTTGTCCAAAAATCTAAAAACCCATCAGTGAGCCTCACTATTGCACTGTGTGTCATGTTCGCTCATTATAATGAACATGGGCACTGATCCTGCTGCAGTGAATACAAACCAAATGTGTATTAATCCATCTCAAAAATTCCCCATTTCTTCCAGTTTTAGTAATGTTTGCAAAAAACTGCAGTACCCAGCAGAGTAGTGCGTTTTCTTTTTTAAAAACATAACTACATATTCATGAACTGTTTATTATTATTAGAATTATTTGCTTTTTGCCTTTCTTTGATAGTGATAAGAGAGATGGAGATGGAGACAAAATGCACCTTAAAGTCTGTGTAAAGCAAATTCAGAGATTTGTCTGTAAACACACTATTTATGTTAGCAAATAGTTCCTGAAAACATGTGTTAAGTCTGTAAACTATGTATCACTGCACTGTGGAGTTAGACTGTTTCAGTTTTCCATCAGTTTCATTCTCAGGATTTTATGGACAGGTCTGAAACGGTGGCTCAATGACGCACTGGAGCCACCACTATAAGTGCATGTAGCTTGCTTGGCTAATCATTTCTTCAGCAAAAATGAAGACTTTTCTCTGGAGGGGGCTCTGACTGCTGTCCTGCTGTCCTCTGGGTTAATATGCAAAAAAAGGCATTAATTATTAAAATTAATTATTTAAGAAATACATGTAAATTTAATAGTTATGATCAGGACTGAAGTTGGTCAAAAGATTTAGTGCAGTGAAACTGAAAAAAATATTGATATATAATATTTTTAGAGCACTTTTTAGGAACTGAACATTTTTTGCACAGAGGGTAAAACATCATAATTTTCTGGAGGGGTGTTAAAGTAAGGCTATAACAAACTTGTTGCCATAATAACACACTTATTACTAGGACAAAGTTAGTTTATTAGTAGTGTGACATAATTTAACTTTGTTTTCCTGTATTAATAACCATCAGTAGTATGACATAATGTATAAACAGTGTGACTTGTTTCTTGAGTCCCTGAAAGACAGACAGGCCATTTGATCAATTTCTACACATTCCAAATCAATTAGAAATTGTCCTCAGGCTCTGAATTTAACTTGGTGGTTAATAGCACATATTTCTGTGGTGTGACTAACTCTGAACACATTAGTATTACTGCTTTACACAGACTTTAATCACTTAGTTATCCTATTTTTTTTTTTTTTTTTTTTTTTTGGCCTTTATTTGTGAGAGAGACAGGAAACGGAGAGAGTGGGGGAATGACATGCAGTAAGGGTCCGGCCGGATCGGGAGTCGAACCGGGGTCCGCCTGCTCAGATCAGAAAATAAATTCACAAACTGAATAGCAATTGCAGTTTAATTCAGCATTATCAAATTGAAATCATCTTCATTATAGAGTTTAGAGGAAGTATAATGATGTAATTACATGGCAAAACTCAATCTAAGTCGATTATTTTCTTAAACAGCGAGCCAATAACTTTTTAATAAGCCATTAAAAACTCCAGAATTAATAAATAGGAGGTGTAATGAGTTTCTTGTTCTCAGAACAAACAGTTTTTGTGTCTTAGTCACAGACTTTATTTCAGGCATTTTAATCAAATCCTCACTGTTAAACTAAGGGAACACCTTGTTCTGTGGTCTAATCATGCATGAACCTCCCCCCGCAGACCTCCTTTCCAGGCTCTTTCTGTCCCGATTTAAAAAAATCAGGGTAAACCACCGGGTACCCAACAACACCTATCTCCAAATATAATCCTTACATTGAAGGAACCTCTGGCTGGAAATGTGTACTGACCTTTTCTCTTCAAAGCACTGTCAGGCTGTGATGGATTGTTGAAGAGTGGGAACGCTTGAGTTTAAGGTGGTGTAAAACAAATCTGCAGTAGAGCAAACAGCGCGTTTCCAGTGAATTGGTATGAAAAGCTGACCAAGAAGACAATCTCCTTAAAACATTTCCTCTTTCATGCTTATTACTTTTAAGTGCTTCAAAGTTTCTTCCAGAGGGACTCACCCCTCGTGTTGGTATCCATAGAAACAGATTAAGGCTATCCCTCGAGAGAGATAAGAGGAGAGATGGGAACAAGAAAGTTCTAGTGTGTGTGTGTGTGTGTTCCAGGTAAGTAGTAATCCATGGATTGGCCTTTAAAAAAAATCTATTTTGTCACCAACACACTTTGACTGTGTTGCCATGGCTACCTTATCCGATGTTGAGGAAGGAGGGAAAGAAAAAATGGGAGAAAAAGCAGATGTAGTATGCATGGAGAAAAAACAAGAATCAAAGAAGATAAAGGTGGAAAACTTTAAAAAAAAAAAAAAGAAATGGTTTCTATTATTTTTATATGAGCCAAAAAATGGCAATTAAAGGAGGATATGAAGGCAGACAGGAAGAGAAAAGACATACACATACAATATGGTAGGCCTAAATGAGATTTAAATTTGTACAGACCATACATGTGTGGAGAAAGTGTTCGGGCATTTGCTGGACTGCCTGCCAACACCTGAGGCAGTTCAAACATACAACACAGGCTGGTGCAGCAGAAGTGTCATATGAAGTGTGTGTGCATATCCAGTCAGGAACACTCCACTGAAAGTGTGGTGAGACATGTTGCTAAGCACTAGACAGATCCTCAGAGATAGACGGGATAGAGGTGTGGGACTGAAGGGATGAAGGAAGGAGAGGTGGTTGGAGAGGGAGATAGCAAACCGGTGGCTGGCAGAGACGTTTTACTTCACAGACCTTCATCAAATGGATTGATTTTCCCTCACACAACATATGAGCAGGGCTTAGCCAAGCCTGATTCAACCATATCCAACTCCAATACATCAGCTGTATAGTCTGAAGTGAACTGGATAAGAAGGCCAACGCTCACATTCAAGGTTCTAGAAATCCACTTTTAATATTTCTATAGAGTGCATTTAAGACATTTTGAGAAATGCAATTACATGATTTTTTCCTTAGATTTAGATGTTAAGATTGAGCTTGGTTTACAGTTGAGACTGGAGACAGGAGGGAAACAGCTAGCTTGGTTCAAAAAATCCACCTACCAGCACCTCTAAAGCTCAATAATTAATGTCTTGTGTGGTTCTTCCGGAAACCTGGCAACTTCACGACGACAGCAAGATTCCTAGATGTCACTGCGCTTTGCCAAGACATAGTTCCAGGAAGTAACTCCTGGTAAATCTGGTCATTTTTACATTTTGGTTTGTGTAAGAATTTAGTGAGATGTAACGTGATACTTAGTGAGCTGTAGAGGTGCTTACGTTTTGACAGAGCCAAGTTACCTGTTTCACTCTGCTACTAATCTTGATGCTAAGCTAAGCTAATTGCCATAGTTAACGCATTGTTTCCCTCGTGTCTCCACAATATTCAAGGCTAAACTAATTGATTCCTGGTAGTAGGTTCATATTTAGCATGTAGACATGACAGTCGTAGCTACTGCTAGCAGATTAGCTTAGCTTAGCATGAAAACTAGTTTGGACCAGCATGTAGCCTAATATCCTGTTGCTTTGTGAGTAGACTGAACAAACAACATACAACATGCTAGTAGAGGACCTTTTGAGGCTTGCATTGACACAAGCTAGCTGCCTGCTTCTGGTTATTATGCTAAGCTAATCAGCTCTAGCTTCATAATTTACACACAGACATGAGAGTGACTGTTATTCTCATCTAACTCTCAGCAAAAAAGTAAATACGTGTGTTTCCCAATATGTCAAACTATTCCTTTAAACTAAAAATGGACTGCATAACCAAAAAAGACAGCAGAGCATTAGCTTTAGAGCAACATAAAGGTCAGCTGTAATTATTAAAACAGATGTCATGAAAACAAAATATGTCACGCTTATTGATTTAGTGTTATTTATTATTCCTCTCTGATACACACAGAGCAAATTAAATGAGACCACCTGGGAGTCAAAATAGTATAATTTGTATTTGTTTTATAATTATTGCTTTACTTTCCAACTGTGCATCAATTATGCAAAGCAGACTTTAAAAAGAGTCTGTCCTCTAATTAATGTGCACGCCCCGTGTACAGCTGACTCACAGAGGTGCTGGCAACAGCAGGAAAAACAAGTCCATTCAAAGAAAAGAGCTGTGAGCCGCAGGCACAGAGTCACAACTATAATTTACTCGGTTATGTTTTATTTTTCAGTTTTCTAAAAGATGGCAATGACAGAAAAGTAGATGAAAAACACATTGTTTGTCTTAATGTCTTTGAAAAATGTGAACAGAAATATGAATAAATTACAGTGTGATGCAACCGTGCTGAGCAGCTGCCACTTGTCTAATTACTATATTTAAGACATTGCACTACTTTTGATTGTTCTCAGATTACATGATTGTGGCTGTGTTGGGAGACTGTAACTCGAGTGACAGGAAAATCACAATCTTTGAAATTCTGAATGACTGAAATTGTGAAATATGATATCAGCCACACGCATCACATCATTTTTTTTGTCTTTGTCTTGATGCATTCCTGCAGAAAGGGTTGGAAAGATCTGTCTATTATATTTAATGGTTAGAATCAGTCACGTTTCCAAGATGGATTGTACGTCCAAAACCACAGAGGGGTGATAATGTGAACTGACAGCTCACTGCCACAGTAATATCTTTTTTGCAAGGTTTTCCCATCAATGCCCAGTCTGAGACTGAGTGAAAGATAACAAGATGATAAGATCTAATAAAGGAATGTGCATCATACTTTGAGCTGTGTGTTATTTGTTCTTATTGTTATACAGCATTTTCCTCAGTCAGGATTCTAAAGACCACAGACCTAGACTAATGCAGTTTTTTTGAGGCCAATATACTGAATTGTTTTGGAAAGTTGATATTTTGTTCCAATTTCCAGTACATCAGTACAAAGTATTGTATTTCTGTTTGTTTTTGTTTTTTCTTTTTCGTGCCAAGGTGACAAAACTTCCGATGCAGAATGTGACATTAGGCCATAGACTGAGGGCTTTTTGTACTCAATAGCTACAGTAATTAGCCTGACAGACACAAGCTGGATAATTGCAGCTAAGAGGAGTTCACTGCCATCAGCAGGGATGGCTCTAACCTTTTATTGACTCCAAGCAAGATTTTCTTTGAAGACTAACTTAGAGTTCAAATTTCATCCTGTCATAAAATGTTGAGTTATTCCATTCTGTCTAAAGCAGAGCATTTTGTAAAAGTATGATGTTGTCATATAAACACGTCAGGAAAACTGGCAAACAAACAACTCAACTGCTATGGAGCCTAAAAGCTTTCAATATTAGATAGATACTGTAAATGTCTGCATTATTAAACAGTGAAAGCTATAAAAAAAAGAACAAATTAAACGTGAGATAACTTTTTTTGTAAACAAATAATAGTTACATTTACATTCAGTGTTACTCACCTGAACGCACTGTATTTATCACTGATGTCTAACAAATGTGTTGAATGCATTTCCTGGTCTGGATCCTGTATTGTTTATGGGTAAACATTAGATTCCAAGTGTCGGGGTAGGCAGAGTTAACTGGTTGGGGTTGAGGTAAGGGTGGGGTCAGGTTAAGCATCATAAGACACGACTAGCTGAAGTTACAGCTGAGGTTAGGGAGACCAACGAAATGGGGACATACTCATTAAAAAACTCCACAGGGAAGATATAAGGAATAAGCACACTTCAATTTATTATTATGAAATGTTATTTCATCATTCTGACTTGTGTGTTAATAGATTTATTGGCATTTTGTTTCA
Organism: Lates japonicus; assembly: GCA_033238685.1. Taxonomy (NCBI): domain Eukaryota; kingdom Metazoa; phylum Chordata; class Actinopteri; family Centropomidae; genus Lates; species Lates japonicus. The sequence goes on from BRZM01003710.1 coordinate 53,729, forward strand.
TTGTGGATTCTTTTAAAAGTCCTTGGTTGATCTGATTTTATAATGACACTGTTCATTACAGTGGAGTTGTCACCAGCCCTCATTGTTACTGGCCCTCGCTGCTCATCCAATTACATGTCCCCAGCCTCCCGTAACAATGTGTTCATTCAGTAACCATAAAGACAGAAATTAAGCTATGAAAAAAGCTGTATACGATTTTCACATTTCTTTAAACTGATCAACTGATTTCTTTCCCATTTATTATTATATTATTAGACATATAAAATATATATCACATAGAATACGTGAGCCAGGCGATAGACTGGCGACCTGTCCAGGGTGTACCCCAGTACCTCTCACCCAGTGCCCAGTGGTTAAGTAGGATAAACCTGAAGTGACTCGGCTAATGAGAACAGGCTGGTGGCACCTGTAGCTGAAATCTAAGCTAAAAAATCAGAATCTGCAAAGTTTAATCTCAGAAATTGTAACAATGTAGAAAAGCCCCCATGTTTGAGAGTTGACAAGCCTTTGGGTAAATGAGTAGGATAACATAGTATGGAGTCAATACCTCCTGTATGTGTGAAAAAGAGATATACCATCTGGTGCTGTCTGCTGAAATGGTGGCATATAATTCAGGCTAATAAGGCCTAAGTGGGGAGTCTCACTTTGTTTTTCACCTTCTGCTCTGGGTTTCAGAGAGCTGCAGATTTCTTTGCTCATTCAGTGTCTTATTAATTAAATCTAAAGTGTTTTTTTTTTTTTTTTTTTTTTGCTCTAATGGTACAGGAAAGGGTCGACCGCCCTCAGATAATCTAAAGCACTCTGAATTGGCAAAAAGGCTTCGGCACAGCTCTGGTACAGTATATGGCCGCTATAATCACTGATCAAAGAGATAATGTTTCCACTAATGGACTTAATGTGCACAGATTAGCCACAATAATCTATATGGGTGTGTGTGCTGTATGAGCATGCATTTGAAGTACACAGCCACAGCGTATGTAGTTTAGTGTGTGTGGTGGATTTGAATGGCCATTTGTGAGATGGTACGTGTGTGTGTGTGTATGTCCTGACAATTAGGGGGGAGATTGACAGAATGGATTTCATGTTCGAGCAATAAGAAGACACAGCCATTCACCACTGTGTGACACATGCACACACTCAAACACACATCCACACACACATTTATTTTTCTGTCTTTGTGACGACCATTTCAGGAAACTCCAGATTTCCTCTATAAAATCGAAATGTGTAATTTTTACACTTAAATCACTGGGTGTTAAGTAAACATGATAACGTGTAAATAACACAGCTGTGGAGTTGCTGGCAGGAGCATTCTTTAGGACTGCTCTGAATAAATGCAGGCCATATACTGTACCATTTACTAAGCCCATAGGCAGCAACCAACAACACTAATTCAGATTCTTCTAGTGATCATAATTCAGCCGCACTTCCCCAACCTATCTCTCCAGTCTACAAAATATGATGTGCCTGGATAAAACAAAGCCTGGACCATGACCAGCTGAGTGTAGACACAGTAAAACAATAACAATACCAGTCAATGTTACCAGCTTGTGGATCATTGTAGTGAGTCATACACTGCTACTTGATTGTGCACCAGTATAGTAGCAATGTCAGGAAAATCCCCACCCAATAAGAGCTAAGTACGTGAATTACATGCTCAGCAAAGAACGTATTTGCCACTGTTAAACTTGTACATGTGAACAAAGTGTAATACCTTGAGGTGAAGTTAGGGTTATCTGATGATAATCTGATGATATTCTTTATCAATAAATCGTAGTGTCGTCAGAGGGTGGCAGTATAGGCTATGTTATGCACGGCTGTAATAAAGAGAGCAGAAGAAGTGGAGGTCAGAAACAAAACAGGTTGTTTGCCAACCACCAAAAAAACCAAGAAGAAGAAATAACAAAACCATTTGGCTTGGACACATATGAGAGAAAAATGGAGAGAGGGCTTCAGGAATTTTATTCAGTTCCTTCACACCAGCTTGTATTAGCCATGTTTCAAGCTGTCCAGAGATGAAGATAAAGAAATACGAAATAGCTTCTTCTTCCCCCTCTCCCTCTCAACAGCTGATCAGTCATGTGAGTTAAATGTTCACTATCAGAATGTATTTGAAAAAGGTGTTCCCATCTCCCATCATGCATGCTAGCCCCTTTTCAAAAGCAAGGGCAAAAAATACCTCAAGCAAGGATAAGGTTTTTGTGCAAATGAAGACTTTGAAAAAAAAAATTGCCATTGACACCAACCTTTACTGATGTGGTACTTCAAAACATGTATAAAAAGTGCAGCAATGGAAACACGTCTAATGTTAGCATGCCATACAGCACCTATAGCACTCAGCCACAAGATATACATGTATAAAACCAGGTCACAATTTATTTATTTATTTTTTGTAAATGCTAAAGGCTTCTGAAACAGCTTCGTGCTCTGGTGAATATTTTCAGCAACAGGAGGGCGAATGTTGGACTGACTCAGAATAAACTACAGTGCCCATGTTAATTGCAGTGAAGGGACCTGTCAGCCAGTGCAACAGTGTGGCTCATTAATGTGTTTTTAATAGTTTTTAGACAACAATGGAGCTCTGAGGCACAGAGGAATAAAATATAAGAGGCTTTAATATAAAGACATTAGGATTGGTTCACTCTTGGTTTTGTGCTTGTCTTCAGATAAGCTGTCAACAAGAAAGCCCCACCTGTAACTGTAAACTAGACATTTGCTCCTCACACAGATAAAAGGACAAGATGTAACACACACATACACATCCACACAGTAAGTGGTATGAGTCACAGAGCAGCTGGAGCATACAGATGTCAGATAGGAAGAGGGAAATTGAAGAGCAACGAGATTTAGATACTGTAAATTTGCAGAAAGACAGGAGGTGTAGAGATAAAGAGAATTGGAAAATAACAGGTGGAGGGTCAAAAGAGAGCAGAGAGGATGGATTATTAAAGCCCTAGTGGTGTGTTTCCTCTGTCCTGTAGAATCACACGCTTTAGCTCAACCGGGCGCAGATGGAACCAGCCACCCACATCTAACAACAAAACCAGTATAACCTACCAGCAGTACATCTATCCATTTGTTCAACAGGCAGTATAAGCTGCACGCGCCACACACACACACACACACGACCTCGTGTACACCTCGCTCCATCACTGCCACACTACGTCTCTCTCTCCCTGAGGGCCATGTGGCAGCGACCGCTCTCAACCACTGCAGCACAGGGATCCAACTGCTGACTGATGGCCTGTCACATACATGACAACGTACACAGCAAACAAGCAAATACGCAGCCAGCCAGGCATAATCCACGCCAACACTCCTCCATACCTTACTGAGGTCAGCGCAGGTCCCATAGAGGCGCTGCCTCACGAGCCGGGAAATGGTCCACAGGAAACTGGGTACGTGGGTGAGACGGGTTCAAATTGGGTAAACTCCTGCAAACGCTCAATTATTCTTACATGGGAGTTTTTGTATTTTTGAAATAAGGTTCGTTTTGAAAGATCAAAGCTATATTATATCAAGGATGTAGTCACAGCACAAATTGCTAATCACGATGACGCACTTTCCAGGCATGCTTTATGCTTCAAGGCTCCACATCGTGTCTTATTGGTCTCATTTGAGAAACTATATGCACACAGTATATTAGAGATAGATAGAACTCATAAAACCTCATCAACGGAAAATTTAGGGAAACAGAGACAAGCTTTCATGCCTTATTTTCATTTCTACTGTTATATGATATCACATTCATCGCTCATTCTAGATGCACTAGGTGTATCTATTGCCCAAGGCTATCGGTTCAACCCGGATAGCTGCAGCTAATTATTTATTTATTTAGCTATGCTAGAATTCATTATGGTCCGAAGCCAATTAAATCATTAAAAAGTAACTTGAAGCATGAGATGGGACATGTAATACATTTAGCAAGACTGCAATACTCTAGCTATAACTATAATTTTAATAATGCTAGTGAAAGATTAGGCTCAAATTAGTGATTTGGCGAAACTGGCTGCACCACTGTAAATCTGACTAGGTAAAGACTAAAGCAATACAATAATCTGAAAATGGAAGTATACCTCAAGGGTTTATTTTCATATTCTAAGACAAATGATCATATTTTGATAGCATCTATGATAAAAACTGAACCCCTGTGATGGCCTTTAGGTTCTATAAATTAACAATAGCTGTGTGATAAATAATGGACTGATAACAGTGGCATTCTAGTAAAGTAGAAGAAGCATTTAATCGCAGCAAATAAAGAATACTAGATACAGGACATGACAGTGAGGATTGGGTGCTTCCTACACCTCTTTGTGTGGCATGAGCCTTTGTATTGACTCCACCTCTTGTGGTGGGAAGGAATGAGGTATGTTCTTGTTTGGCTCTGTACAATTAGGGCTGTTTTTTCCATTCTACCTGGGTGGTTACAACACAATGCTGAGCACACTGATAACTACTAATATGCACGAAAGGATCCACGAGCACACCGACTGCATGTCTAATGTGTAAAGTACAGGCTTGTAGACTCTGGTGTTCCCATCTAAAAGCCTGGGAGGGGAGGGATGGAGGAGACAATGAAGCAGGGAAAAGATGAGGCATTTGTTAACCGAGTTTGACATGCACGTAAAGATGGAAATACTGGGATCAAAATAGATACTAGATATTTTCATTTTCTTCTTGTCAAGCATTACTTTAGTTAAAATATACATCTAAGTATAATAAATGAATGCATAAAACTGTAGTCTGTCAAATCTGTTTCAACTAAGTGTCAAAGATACTATTCATGTCTGAAGGTTAACACTGTCATCACCACCAGGAATAGTTAGCTTAGCTTTAGCATAAAGATGTTGTTAAGTCATTCAATTTTAGAAAGTAAATAATCCACCACCAGCATTTTTAAAGTCTACTAAGCTAACTTGACTGGGTTCTGGATGTAGTCAGCATTCAGCTTTATAGCAGTCACATATCCCCAAAATGTCAAACTACTCTTAGCTGCTCTCTCCAACGGCGGATATACAAATTGTTCTGTGAGCAAGGAAACTGCCTCACAAAAACAAGTCAACATAAATCCAAACCTGCAGTCTTCTCAAATTCATGCCTTTTCTTTCCCTACTTTTTATTGACGTTATTTCTATTCACAGTTGTTTCCTTCTGCTGCATGGTCTTAGTATTGTTTTGGTAACGTTACAACCTCTCAGAGGATCAATTAACTTTACATTATTGCATCTGATTATATACTACTGTGATACCAATGTATCACAGTACATCTTTTAACCACCGTAGGCTTCTACTGACACACTGCAAAAATAAAATGCAGATGCCAGCCAGGTTCTTTCCTCGCTCATTATGTGTTTTAGCTTGCCTAAAGCCTGACTTTTCTCTAGTCATAAAAATGTTGTTCCACGGTAGTGGAGCGGAAGAAAGCATCAATTTGCTGTTGATAATAGGACCCCCAATCTTAAACATAACTTTTATTTCCACATTTAGTTCCTTCAACCTACCTCTTTAAGCCTGATTCAGCTGACAGAGAAAATAATGAAGCAGCTTTTGTCCTCACTCTCACTCCCATTTTTAATCAGCTACTACTGTCAGCCAGATGTGTAATAGACTAAAAGGCCAAAATAAACAAATTCCACTTTTCCATAAAATATGCCAAAAATGTTCTAAAGCAGATGTGCTTGATTTTATTTTATTTTATGTTAAATGTGACAGAAAGTGTTAAACAAATATCAAAATGAGCTGAGTAGAATATGAGAAGGCAATTCCCCATCAGCCAAAGTAAATATTATGACTCATTGACAGGTGGAAGGAATAAATACTAATTCCTTGCTCTGGTTTGTTGTTACAATACAATGTTCTGCTGAGAAACCTTAGGTCCTGCATCCCTGAGTGACAGGGGCCTCCCCCAGCAGGACGGTGTCTCTACCCACTGCACAAAAATCACAAGCCCAGAAATGGAAAGAATGAACAAAGAGCCCATGTGCTGACTCTGGCCTCCAAACTCCCTGTAGATCTCAGAATCTGATCCAGCATCTGTGGATGATCCAGTCAGACAGATCCATGGATAGCTCTCTAACCTATGTGCACCTAAAAGGTTCTGCCAGCTAATGCCAGTACTAAATCAGCACCTAGGTCTTCATGTCCAGTTTCCCAATAGGCTGGGGAGCTTTCGTTTTTGGCAGCAAGGAGGGTGATGGCACATTGTGCAGGCCGTTAGATTTGTGCAGATTGAACTGTTTTCGCTAAGCCTCATTACTATACCTTTGAACTTTCCATTTTTGGACAGCACGTATACAGTTTACAGTGATAACTGTGTGTACTTACCAATTGAATTTCAATATATTTTGGTACAACTCTTGCAACAAGCAATAGCTCTTTATCTACTCCATTTTGCCTTGGAAAGGCCAAATAAAAAGATATAAACCTCTGAAACCTTTGAATACTGATAATGATCATGGAGATTGCATTTAAACAGCTGCCACTTAGACATTTTGTTTCATATATATGCATTTTGATGTTTTTGAACTCCATATGCTATCGAATTGCTCATATATTGTGCTAGTAGGTTTGCCTAGTAGGGGTAAATGACCATGCCAAAATGACATGCCAAATACAAACAATATGTAGTAATAACACAAAATAAGCACTCAGTCATTTTGATACTATCTAGTTGATACTCAGTCTGATACTGAAATATCTCTACACTACAGCCCCAAAAGTACTCATAATGGAGAGTTGGGTAAGGGAAGTAAACAAACCTATGTAGACATTAGAGGCTTCATGATCAAAGGTACTGTAGAGTTTAGTTTGGTAAGCCTCATGCCTACAATATATCAGTAGTCCCCAGGAAAACATACCAGACATGTTGTTCAAATCACCTGATTAAACAGCCACGATCATTCAGCCTGCCCCAGTACTTCACAACAGATTACTCAAACCCCAGGAACTTACCCATCTATTCAGGGAACGATTTCATGGTTTCAAACAGAGAGAAGCAATTTTAACTGCATACTGCTTATTTCAAGCACAGTGGTCAATAATGTGGCTTGAAGGAGTTGTTGAGTCAGGTATTGAAAAGAAAACACCAAAGTTAATTGTATCTGTACAAGGTAAGAATGCTACCTCATCACACGTACTTTACATCTGTATTTGTTACACACTTTCAAAACACTTTGTTACAGATCTTGCTTTTATGGACTGTTCATTTTGAGATTACTCCTAGCCTTCACTTCCTTGGACCATGAATATGCTTGAATTCTGCAATGGTCTACGAAGCAGGGTGGCTGATATTTTTCTGTCTGTTGTTGTAGCGAGCTTCCTGTGTCGAGTTGGAGGAGAACTGTTTTGTCTGTTGTTGACTTATTGGAAGTCTTGACATTGCTCTTTATTATAGCCAAAAATCTCCACTGGTCACTGTGCTATGCTTCCTGGGGTACAAAAAATGTAATGTATAATTTATAAATACAAGTAATACAGGTGTGTCGGACAAATGATGTAATGTTGCATCTAGGCCAGCAGCTTACAACAAATTGAACTACTAACAGGCTGCCACATATACTGAGTAAAGTTAGTCACCAACGATAAATAGAGGAGGGCCAAAGCTGAACTCCGCTTGTGGGTTGGCAAACTTGTAGTGACAACTCTGCTGCTAGTTGCTAATTGTCCAGAATATGGAGCCAGCAAATGTTTTAAGTGTCCAATCAGTGGATAAACTAAGTGATTCAGTCACCCAAGTAATTGTTTATGGAATAGACATGGTGCTGGTGAAAATATACAAGAATAGAGCCAAAGTTCAACCAAAGTTTCAACTAGTTTAATTGGGCCTCTCAAAGGAGATTGATAGGGAGTGTGTTTATCGCTCAATTGTGTTCTGACTAATGTATGCCATCAGGAAATGTAAAGCATCAGCATTCCTCCGTACAAACTACAAAGCTGTCCTGTCCCCTGCTGCTAAACCAAATATCAGCATGCCTACCATCTCCTGAGATAGAGCCCGGCTTTCCCAACGCAACAGCACTGCTATATTTAGATCCAGGACCTAGAAACAGAAAGGAAATGGGCAATCACCTCCTCATCCTGTGTGGAGTGATGAACTGCCAGAGCCTCCTCCAAGGCCTCCCAGTAAATAGGAGCCTGCCGTCACCAAGCAACACCTGCATCAGCTGTACATTAAAAGCAGTAAGGCACAGAGACTCTCTCACTTTAGTATCTTGCAATCAGACGCAAGGCGGCATTAGTCACGTAGGCCCACAGAGCTGAGAATGAAACAATTGAAAGAAGGCACTCCTCGCAATGCAGTCTAATACATAAAGATGAAGTAACGGTGAAATGTCCCCAGTGTCTAACGCGTGATCAAGTGTAAACTGATTTACATACCTTTACCTTGATAAGGACTTGTACTAAAATGAGAGTCGGAATATTTAAAATCATATACAAAATACCTGTAGCCTGGCTGAATACACACTACTATTTATATTGGTAAAATAAAGCAAATATCTCAATACAAACTGAAACAAAAACTTATAAGGGTTTATAGCAGACAGAATAGAATCTCTCTCAGATGATCAAGATCTCTAGTACCCAAAACTTTTAAGTACTAAGGGTAATAGTCCTCTCTTCTCTCCATCTCCAATCTATTTCAATTAATGTGTGTGATGCTGAAGGTCAGTCATAGTCTAGCTGCTGCCTCCTTGACTTGTCTTGCTGTGTTTGTTTGACTCATAGACATTTCCTTCCATCATTCCTACAGCGTGTACAGTATAAGGCCATTCAAAGCAAAAAGTGAAAAAGCTGTAAAAAACTTCTTAAACTGAAGGAAGGAAGTTGTTTTACGATGTGTTGCATTTTCTTAACCCCTACCTTGTTTTGTTATACTATTTTAACAATGCTAAAGCTATTTGGTGTAACTGTCTATGAGCTTAATATTCCAATAGATTCCAGTTTAAAAAGAAACTGTTTAAGAATTCCTATGTTTCTATTGATTTGTAATTGAGCTCTATATAAATGAAAAGACAATGGTGAAAAACTCACTATGCCTGAAATGGCAAGGTTTTATCAGTCCAGTTCGTGAAAAAATGGTTTCAGCCAGAGAAAAATTTATTCTTTTACTAACGAGGACAGACATCAGGAAATGTCTGTATATTATTGATTAAAAGGTCAGACTCCATTAAATTTCGCGTGCTGGAGACCAAATACCTAGTCAAAAACATCCAAGCAAATAAAAAAATATATATATATCATTGGCTACAGGACTAACACATTAGCTGAAGGAAATAGCTCTTTACATCTAGCAGACACAGAGCAACATTAGTGACTTATTCGGATGCCACACAGACCTCTCAGGTTCCTAGCTTAGTGTGTCTGGTGTCTGATGCTGGGCAGGTCATAGCTGGTCTGAGTGAGATCTTGGAAAAAGGCTGATGCCAACAACGCGAAAAGGGAAAACCAAAACAATTAGATAAAGATGCTGATGCTGGTGCAACCACTCACCCAATAATAATAAAGCAGACTAGATAATTCAGATTAGTCAGTTCAGCTTAATCCGTTGTCTATTTCCTTGATTACACGATGAGTTTTGCGCTCTTATTCAGCACCTAAACCTCACAGTTTATGATGTACCTGGTACTTTCTTCATCCAATTCCATCCCAGCAGTCACTTTAGCTGGATTCCATTCCATAATTTTATTCAAATAATAGAACTCAAAGCACAACGCCAAAGGAAGAAGAAACCTCAATTGAAACTCCAGAGCAGTGGTATACAAACATTGATTACGATAATCACATGCAAGTCAAACTGTGCTTTGCTTCATCAACATGCCGGCCCTCCCCTACATCCCCTGGAGGTAGCTGAGGAGGAACAGATATCAGACCACTCATCTGTCACATCACATTCTTTAGATGCAGCCGAATTCTAGTTTAATTAATGCAGAGAGACCAAATCAAACATTTGACTCATTTAAAAAAATACAATACAATCCCTTGGTTGGCAGAATTGGCAACGGGATGCTCCATTTCCAGCTTATAAATGTGTGTGATAACGATTGCAGTGCAGAGGCTAATTGCCAACGACAGCAACATGCAACTGAAAACGGGGTTTGGCCACTGAT
>BRZM01003711.1:0-10322 GCA_033238685.1 Lates japonicus
GAATTGTGTTAAACTCTTGATTTCTCAAATGCTTTGATGAAGTGATTGGGCAAATAATGAAGAGATTCTTGAATCAGAGGGAAAATTACTCAGAGACAACATTACAAATAACCATAGTCAGAATGTATAGATATGATCTAAATGTATACTTCTGTAGACACAGAGGATGTATACAGTTTTTGTGCCCAAATGGACCAAACTGAGTCAAATGCAATCAAGATATAAGCAGAAAGTCATGCTAAATTCATATTGGTCAACGAAAATACATCATACGTCTCACCTCCTTCAAACCAGTGACAAGAATAAAGACCAAAACTCACATACAGATATCTAATTTGAATCTAATTTTGAAAATAATTACTGTGTGGTCATGTAGGTCCTCGTGGCTCATAGTTAGAAGCTCATTAAGGCCTTATTGCTTTATGAAAATATTTTTTCATATGTAAGATCTCATTTGATACTTGCTTGTGGCTTGTGTATGAACTAAAGTTATGAAGAGTCACAAACTACACAGTGGTCCTGTATTCCCTCACGGACCTTAAAACTTGCTGATTGAATGTAGTGATGAAAGTGGGATTTGTAATTGTCAGGGCTAGATGAAATTAATTGCCCTGCACATCTTGGATGGTTTAACATAGTGAAATAATGAAAATTTCAGTGTGTTGTCAAAGAGGAGACTCTTCTTCAACACTGTAAAATAATAATCACAGATATATGTAAAGTAAGTAGTAGAGTCTGAAAATTCATACAGATTTGTGTCAACATAAAAACACATGAATTTTAATTGTATGCAGTCATGCTTCATCGTCTCCATGAAAGACTGGAAAACCCCTGTAGACTGAGTTCCAGTGAACACACATGAGCCATACATATATACACACACAGTGAGAAGTTGCGCCCTGGGACAACTAATGCTACTGCGTGTCCTCTGCTTGTTCCACCTTAAAAAGGTCACAGCATGATTTATGCACCTGTTTTGTAAGTTAGATGGGAGCTGTTTGTGCTTTCGGGCACCTGACCGATCGAAATGTGAAATATGAAAATGAAATTCTGTTCATGAATTGATTTACAAGGTTGAGCTGTTATTAAGCCGCCTGTCTGGGAGTAGCTGGATAAATGCATACTGTGTGTTTTGTGTCTATTTGTGCGTTTATGTGTGTGCTGATGTGCATGCTAGCTGATTTTAGCATAAATGTGTGCCTGGTGACATAGCATGAGTTTTTCATGTGTTTGTGTTCTCTTAGACATGGATATACACAAATATACACAAATTTCTGTGGCTGTGTAGTCACACTTTCCATTTCTCCATCTGATGCCAGCATCTGTCTTGACATGACAGTGCACTGCATTGGAGGCATGTTTTCTGTAACATGGCAGCTCGCAGGGGAGAGACACAGATGGCTTTTGACTTCCTAATGGTTCTGGATGGCCAGGGATGATGTTATTCTAGTTGACAAGTTGCTCCATATCTGCTGTAATAAAATACCTGCACCATCTTTTTCATAAAAATTTGAATTTTCTTGTCAATGATTAATGGAACAATTAATTTTAGGGTGGCCTACATAGAAAAGGGAGTCGTTGGTGGGATTCCCAGATGAGTTTGTGTTTCCTTGTGAAACTTACAACAGACTTAAACAAAACTGTCGATGAGTACGTTTTGAAAACCTTAATAAAATATGAGAAGTGTTTTATTTACCGTGTCCTCCCCAGTGATCTGTGTGCTATTAAGACACTCTTAGTGTCTTGTTAGATATATGTCAAGCATGCTTCAACTTATCCAGAGGAGATCTACATTCACATCAATTTTTGCTCGGATACAGAAAATCATACAGCATATTTTCTCATGCATTTACCAAGTAGCTACACTAGCTAAAACTTCATTAATGAATATATTGGAAGTTAATGATATAGAATTAGATAAAACAAATGACTCTTGCACTCCGGAGCTTTTAATTGAGAGCACAAGGCAGTGCATTTGAGATAACGCATTCACGCCAGAGGTAAATAGATGGCACTTGTATGCACAAGCTTGTTTAGCGCGACAGCTGTGTTGGATACATTACTGCATTAAATCAAACCCAATTACTGCCAGCTCATTGCCCCTATGCCCCGCGAGGTGTCTGATGCAAATGCAGAAATACACAATCCCTCAGTGTTATTGCGTTTGGGGGAGGAATCTTACAATATGTGATGTAAAAAATGGAGGGGCAGATGTAGGCATGATGCACTAAATGTACACATAAATCCCGTTCAATTACGATATCTTCAACAGCTCCTCTGTTGCCATTTCTCAGTACTTTTTGCTCTTGGGTTTGCCGCGGTGTGCTAAGGAATTGCTCCGGTGTGGCCCAGAGTGCTGATGTTGTTTTTATTTGCTGCTGCAGCTGTGCTTTTTGTCACTTCAGAGGGTCAACCAACACGCTGTGATATCCGCTCCAGCACTTAGATGCACTGTGTTACACTGATGGAGGAGGCTTTTTGGGGACAGCACTACTGGGATTGGATCTGAGTGGTAACCTCTGAAATGGAACGATGTATGAGCGTATGTATGTGTGTGGGAGTGTGTTTGTGTGCATCGCTGAGAGTATGTTTAAAAAAGAAAGTGGGGACGCACTGAATGACAGATGAATGGACAAGAAAAGGACACAAAGGGAGAGGCAATATTTAGAGAGTGTGAGGGCACAAAACAAAGAGGTGGATTGAAAAGAGAGAAAAAGGTGGAAGACTTGAGACCCTCAGACAGCCAAATGGTATAAAAGACTGCCACACACACCACAGCTGCGCAGAGCGCCACCAGTATTCTCCAGTGAGACACACCAGAGGTGTCTGTCAGGTCAATTAGTACGACTGTGCTTACATTTTCCACTTGACTTCCTTCATTAGTGTTTTTGTCTGCAGCTTTGAGCCTCCTCAATGTGTCTACATGTTCAGTCATACGTCAAGCTTTTCCCTCACACTCTCAGCTTATGAAAGTAGTTAAGGTTTGCCAAGAACCCAACCTTCAGAAGGTCGCAGGTTTTATGCTGTGGATTTTTAGCCATGCCACTGACTTCAGCCAGTTAGTCAGTCAGTTGGCCAGACCACTTCAGTTCAGACATAAATATCTTAACAACTGTTGAGATATTACATTTTGCACAGGCATTCATGGTCCCCAGAGGACAGATTCTCCAGAGCCACAGTGAGGTTGACATGTTTAGTTTTTCATAAAATCTCTTTGAAACTCCTGGATCGAGGTTTGGTGCAGACATTCATGGGACCCAGATGATGAACCCTAATGATTGTGATGATTTATTTTTATTTTTTTTTATTTAAGTAATGCACAGAAAATGTTCACCTTTCCCCTAAAGCCTAAAGCACTGTGGTACAGCCTCACAGAGTTGCTGCCATGGCTGTAGCTTCTTACTCTTATTTAATTCTCCTACAAGAGGTTGGTGAGATTGTAAGCAGCTGTCAGATTGTCTCTTGCAGCTCTCTGTCTTTGAAGAAATCTAAACACAAACTTTTGACATCCTACTGCAGCTTTATAGTTAGTTTTGATTAATGTTTCTCTCTTTTTTATTTGCTGGATTTGACAGCTATATAACAAGTATCTTGTGCTGGACAAATGAAGCAGACAGTCCTTTTTTGGATGCAGTTTTATCGTTTGAAGGAAGTATAATTATTTCATCAGTTCCTGCTCTTTGTTTGAGCCTTGTGTGGACCACTTAGCTATTTAGTTAATTCCACCCCTTTGTTTTAGGGCCTCTTTGGGCCAGCGTGTGCTCTTAAATTTATACATCATTGTTGTGGGTCTGGACAGCACAATTACATTTATATATTCATCAACACTTTAAGCATTTTACCAAGAAGGACACTAGAAAAAGAGCTAAGGGAAGGAACAGAGCTATAGTGGCATCTGTTTAATCGCTGATAAATTACAGTTTATGAGAAAATGGGTATATTATAGGCATATTCTATCACTGGGCAAAATCAATAGATGTCTGTACAATCAACAGCAGGTTCCTTTGCCTGTTCATTTATAGTCTATAGTTTTATTGATTGACTCTGTGTGAGTTGCTGAATAATCCTGGACTGTGGCAATTATGAACATTCCCAGTGGTCCACTTATGCATGATTCAAATTCTAGCAATGTCCAGCAATGACATGTCCTGTGATGTGAGATGGGAATGAGGCCAATATGCATCGACATATGTGCATATGAAACACTTGCCAGTCAGAGTCAGCTATGGGATCAGGGTGTAAAACTGCGATCCATCACCAAACAAATGAAGAAAACCTGGATCAAGTCGAGCCGTAATAATTGATGTCCTGACATTCAACGAGTGCAACTCTCATTATCCTCAACTTGCAGCATCTTAGAGTTTGTAGTAATTTAAAATTATGTGAAAAGCACAATCGCAGCGTGAAATGCTAAGTCATTTGAGTTTTTTTAAGGTTCCTGAAAACAGCGCTGTTGAGGTCTGCCTTTAAACGTGTGTTTTGATGTGTCACACTTTGAGCACACACAGAGCGGCTGTTTTGTGGGGCCAGGAGATAAGAGGCAAAGAGGTTTGAATGTGTGATAGGTAGGCAGGGCAGCGAATCCCTTTCAGGTTTGTTTCGGGCCACCTGCTGGGTCCTCCAAACGCAGCCCCACATGGCAGATCAAAGCACGGCATCAACGCTTTGTTTTGCTGAGGTTTCGTACAATTAGCAGTTTATTTATGCGTGAGGAATGGATCTGACAGTATTAGTAGCTGACTGACTTGAGCCAGTAACAGAAGTCATCTTGTACACGACAGCTGGGAATTCATTTCACACTGACTGTCACTGTGCAAGTAAACAAAAATGACATCCTGAACGTTTTTTTTTTCTGGTATGTTGTGAAACAATCTTGGACATACATTCCACTGATTGTTGTACCAAAATATGAAACTGAAATGGTCAAAGGGGCAAACTGTTTAAATGCCATAGTAAATATGGACAATGGTTTACCAAGATCTATGTCCATTTGTCTTCTGGTTCCAGTGGACTGCTTTAAGGCCTTACCAACCTTAACTGAGCGAATAAATCGCCGTCACACTCCTCAAATGGTGTGATCGCCTGTCACAGCCCCTCACATCAGTTTGCTTTATTGGATGTGGCTCACGCCTCCAGGTATTTATATCTTTTTACAGCCACGTACTGTAGTGGCTAACAAAACAAAAAAAGAGAATAAAAGCAGTGAGGGGAGAAAGAGGAGGCTGGAAAGCTAGGCAGGCGGCTAGACAAGTAATGGTGTGGAATACAGAGGAGGGATGTGTGGAGCTTTGGCTGGGGACAGCCTCTAGATCCATCTTCCCCTGCTTAAAGCCCCAGCGCCTGGGTAATGGCCGCACGGCGGGTGCTTTCAGAGGTTACGGCGCAGGAGATGAGGGATCTAGGAGTGGAGAGGCCAAACTGAGAGGTGATTTCCCCAGCAGAGGCCTCTTCATTTTGGGGGTAGAGGAGGTGTCGGCATTGCCACTGCTGCCGGAGCCTGGAGGAAAACAAGCAAATTGCTCCCCATAGGAACAGGGCACCAGCAACAAACTGGATCTGACATGAGAGAGAGTCTTCTGCACCACTGCCTCTCTGTTCTTTTTATTTATCTCTCCACACATCAAACATTAATTTCATCTATTTATCTTGCTGTTCCTTTGCTCCTTAATATTCGCATACATACATATATACATGCGCTACAGCACATACATTGATCTATACATTCATGTATCCTTGATGCAAAAAATAGATTTGCACTTGGCATACAACACAAAAAGATGTATTGTCACCTACAAAACCTATTGCAGCTCACAGCACCCACACATTTTAATGAGGTCACTACACTGACTAGAATAAATAGAGTCCCAGGCACATGCTAAACAAGACAGCCCGATGAGGGGGGGAGTATCTCTTCAAGGTTTTGCATGAAAAACTACTGGTTCCTCTGCTTTATGTTCAGAGGCAACAGTTTTTAGCAGGTAAGCCAACCTTTATAAAATGTTTATGATTCACCATGACAAAGGCATTGGTTCTACATTAAAGTCAGAGGTAGTATACCGAGAGAAGACAAGGCCCAACATCAAAGCTGTCATCTTACATCGTGAACAAAGAAGGTAAAGCCTGGTGAGTGGAACAAATGCAGCGTCGGGCTCGCTCCTGTTTCCCCGATGAAGATGGTTGTTGGCGCAAATCTGTTGTGGCCTCTCAAGCTTTATCCCTTTTAGTGGTAAATTATATCACCAGCTTCTCAACAGCAAGAAATGGTCCTCCTCCCTCTACCCCTGCCCCCTCTAAATACTTGAGTGAGATTCAGTCCATTTACCTGAATCAACTTTAGCCATCTTCAATTTGTTAAAGGCTCTTTGGCACCCCTGAGTATGGAGGAAGATAATTGAATTGAGCTCATTCTTCTTGCTGATTTCTCATGTTACCTAAAGGGACTTGGGGAAAGCATTCTCAGAAAAAGGCCTTTTTCAATTTATTGCAAAGGATATTCATGAAAGGAAATATGAAAGTCATGTGCAAGACTGAGAGGGGGGAGAGAGACAGGCAGTGAGAGGAAGAGAATGGCACTCTGAGCTTATTGTTTGTTAGAGATCTGTAGTATGAGACTGTGAATTTCACGCCGCTTCTCTGCTATGAAGAAAGTATGTTCCCTCACAATACGTTATGCTCCGGAGAAGTGTATTGAATTATCCTATGACAATGTTACCTTGAGAGAATGTGACAAAAGTAACATTACTGAATAGGTAATGTAGAAGTATAGGTAGATAAAACTGTTATCATGCTAGGTGCAGGGTTTGAATCCGAGCACACCAACTGAAATCAGAAAATGTCCTGTCAAGATGACCTTCCGGTACCAAATTGCCCCCCGAGAATCAAGGGCCGAATCAAAGATGTTAACAGGCCTCTCTTTTTTTTTTCCTTTCTTTTTTTGCCTGCTAGTTGGTTAGTGGTGGATTACTGATCAGTGGTTATAGCTAGCAGATAGTAGCCTTAACAATAGTCAGAATACCTCAGTTATACTTTAAGTACATCATAACATTTTAATTATCTTTCAGAGATTTAGAACTGAGTAGAAACTTGTCCTGTCAGTCTGTGAAACTACAGCTTTAGCTAGCGTAGCATTAGCTTAGCAGCTAAACTGGAGACTGCAAGCTGTCAACTGGATCAGTTTAGATCTTGTGTTGTCATTATTACCACAAGCTAGCATAAGATGGAGCAGTGATCCCCTCAAAAAGTATCACCGGAGCCATGTGTTTGACCCCCTCCTGGCTCAAATGCACTGGGTGTCAGGTCTAGGGTAAAATCTGCATACCTTACATCTAACCCAACACACAGAGCGCTGCACTTTCAGCCATCTTTAATTGATGTCGATGTACCAGAGGGGCATTTAGGATTAAATTAGCCCACTGAAAGCGAGAATTAGAATTCTAAACTGTGAAACTCACTGTAAGAATCAGCGAAACACTCACGAGCCTTGGGCCTCTCTTAAATGTGTGAAATGAATATTATATAAAGGCATAAAATGTCCTTATTAGAGCAATATGAAATCGACTTAGTAATAGAAACAGTAATAGGTTTAACACACTATATTCAAAGAGAGATCCATGTTTTCTATGACATGTGTGAAATGCACCAGAACATAGAGCAGAAGTCTTAGATAGTAAAGTGACAGCTTCTTCTATTAGGGAAAAGAAAAGCTCTCCAACAGAAGCCAGCTCTCTGTTAATTTCTACACTGCTGCAGCATTTTGACATGCCTCTCGAAAACTGTTGACATATTCTAAATTAAAATCATCCCTCTCCTTTCTTTCTCATGAAGTAATACTTCATTAGTTATGATTGTTCATCCATGCCATGAATACAAAGGATTATTTCCTGAGAAATAACAAAGGACGTCTTTTGCCTCAGAACCATGGAAGATAAAAGGGTAAAGCCTTTGATGACTTAATGAATTAGTATGGATAAAATCAACAGTGGATGTGTACTCACACAGTAAGTAAAATTCAATTATTTAAAAAAATGAGAAAATCGCAATATGCAGTCATGGGGAAAAAACACATTATAGTGTGTGGTGGAGATTTTTAAAAGCCAAGATTCCATCAATTCAGGTTTCAGGTCAAATGTTGTGAATGTCCTGACATCTCATTTTACAGCCCTATGAAGAGAAGAAACACATTTTTATGATCATTTAAATGATAATATTTTATTGTGATTGGGTCTGTAGAGGTGTATGTGTGTTAAATATATATAGACACACATGTGCCCCTCTAAGTGTGCATGTATGGTATGGGTGCCCTTATCTCTATTGTTTTTGTTTTGATGCTGGTCTTGGTGTTCATTTCCCACACGTGGCATGGGTGGAGCAAGGAAAAATGTTCCCCATTGAAAGGGATGGACGTTTCCCTGGAAATAGTATATCTCGCAGATTGCCACACTGTTGGGCTGTCAATCAGGTGGTGTCGTTACCAGCACAACAGCAAAATCTGGTGCTTCCTACACACCCAATCAGATCAGCCGCCACAGAGCATTTCTATGAAGACAGTCGAAGGCTTGATGTATGTGTGTGATTGGTGTGTGTGGGGGGGCAGTGTTTGTGTGGATAGAGCTGACACCTATCTGAATGGGTCATGGCTATATTGTTGTATGTCTTCTGCTAGGGGACTCTTAAGACTTATATTGAAACAGTAAAAGGGACATATTGACTGCAACCACTGACACTGTCCACGCAGAGATTGCCTATATTTCACCTGACTGAAATGTTATAGTCGCCGTGCGGCAGAGGTTGTTGAGGCAGCCTTGCTCTGACAGTCTTGAGTGACACTGGCAATGTGTGCTTACACACAGACCCAGCAGACGGACAGACAGAACGACAGAGGGTGAGGGAGCGAGAGAGAGAGAAAGAAAGCAGCCAAGGGTAAATTCAGCACCATGGACAGCTACCATCAGACATCTCTACAGGCAGCATTTGTTTGCTTTTATCTCCAGGAGATGAATCACTTACAGCCGGCAAAGCCAGTGCTGGATAAACACACTCTTCAGATCCCTCATTCTGACTCGGTTCCCTCTTTTTCCATTAAAAAAAAAAACATTTCCTCAAATTTCCCTCAGTTTCTCAGTTAATCTGCCTCATTATACTTACGTACCATGTGTGTACTTTACCAGATTTGCAGTGGTATAGCTTTTATTAAAGACAGCTTTCCACAGACCACAACAACTTCCCTCCCTTCTGCCTACTTGTAGCCTCCAAGCTAGCTAACTACACACTACCTGTCATTGCAATGGAACAGTCTTAATTGTATCTTACAAACTCACTCTACACCGTGGAAAAGTGTAGTTTTTAACAGCGTAGGTGGTGATACATGTTGAGGCCTTAAAAACTCACTTGTGAGATTTTTCAGATTACTTGAGCATGCAGCAAACCAGGGGCAGGATAGTATTCAAGCTTTTAGAAATACAGGATGATTTCCAGGACTTTGGGGAAAAATGGTTTAGGGCATTGTGTGTGTGTGTGGTGGGATACAACTGGGGCCCACATCTTATTTTTATCTTGGGGCCACCTAGTGGGTTAATGCATCCCTGAATGGCGATAAAATCGGTGAGGCAGTGGTAGTCAAATGCTTACAGTCCCACTTTTTACATTCAGACTTTTTTTGCAGTTACATTGGCAGATAATACAGTAGCCAATGGAGTGTGGATGCCTATTTCTGAGAATATTTGCATCAGATGTGTGTGGCTGATGCTCTATTTTAGGATTTCTAGTACTTCCTTGCTTAGTTTGCTGTTGTTTTTGTGGTACACTGAGGGTTGATCAGCTCCTGGTGATATATGTTTCTGTCCTCCACCCACTTGATCCAAACCCCCTGTGCCTGACAAAGTTTACTGCTGACCAAAAGCTATTTTACATGGTCCTAGGTTGCAGCACTTGGAAGCAGCGCTGTGCTCTCCCCTGCTGCACTCTCTATTTTGCTTTTGCTCTCTCAACATTTGATCCATAACACCACTCAGTTTTTAATCAGAGCTTTCAAATCTGACCTTGACTTAAATCCATCAAGCTGACATTTCTGGTGAAAACAGGGGCCCGATGGCAGCCTCAAAAATCCAATGATCAACTCTCCCATGTGCTCACACAGAGCACAATTCTCTGTACTCTGAGCATTATAATTACAAGCTAGTTCCATTTGCAAGGCCTCCAGCACCTTTAAAAAAAGGTATGAAGCCAGTGAAAGCCAGCAAGAGGTAATTACCATAAGAGTGTGTGGAACAGAGCTCCATGCAGAGGAGATTATAGTCCTCTCCATCCCTCCCTCTTTCCTTCCA
>BRZM01003712.1:0-12079 GCA_033238685.1 Lates japonicus
AACTCTGCAGCTGTTGGTTGTACTCAGGGAGGATGTGACTGGTGTAAACACAACCATTTACCACTCAACATCTTAAAGACTACAGAAATGGTTGTGGATTTTAATGGCCGTTCGTGGAATAGAAATGCCTTGGAGTGCAGCTGGACAACAAGTCGGACTAGTCCAACGACACGAATGCACTGTACAAAAATGGACAGAGCAGACTGTACTTCTTAAGAAGACTGTGATCCTTTAACATCAGTTCCTGCAGCTTCTATCGGACTGTGGTGGCTGGTGCTCGTACAGCAGACAAGAACAGAATAAACAACAATCACTCTGAGCAGGAAACTACACAATTTCACAGCCCAGTTCATCCAGTTTCACCACATTCAGACGCCTGCTGCTTTCAGAAAGACACCTGAGATCCCGACCTGAGGTACTGCCCCCTCCCAGTAAACACACAAAGGCAGCGCAAAGACGCCTCCCAGCCAAGACTTTTAAATTCCTCTATCAGACACTGAGATTCACCTGTGAGAAAACGATCAATAACAGCAGCAGCTGAGGATTTTTATTTTATCCTGATTTGGACCCAGATGACCCATTGTCCTCCATACATTCTCTATATATCACACTCATGTACATATCCCTGATAACCATAAATACCTGACAACCTAGAGATGACAGGTTACATACATAAAGGGAGGAAGTAAGGGGGTAAATCAAGGCCCAGCAGACGATTTTTGCCCCAAGCCCCCACCCAGCAACTGCATCCAGCTCTGGTTGGTTGGCAGTTGCACTCCCCTGCAGACATGATACTGCAAACATGTAGTCGTTCTTATTATTCTCTTTCTAGTCTGCTTGAAGGATTCACATGCAGTTGATGTTCAGACTCTACGCAGTGGTCATCCACACACAGTCTCACCAGATACAGAAAGTTTAACACTGGTTTTATCCTGCAGCCAAGAAGGTGTAATAACAATAACTTTAATCAAAAAACTGAAATATATCCATTGTTGTCTGTCAGTGTCTGGTCAATGTAACTGATACAGAAGCAGTTAAAGATCTCATTTTCTACTATGAGTGCCTCCTTCCTAACTCTACTAGGATTGGCTTTCCTGTTTCTTGTGAACATCTCATATTGATCCAGTAAGGGACAAAGCATTTTATTTCCCACTTCCTGTATTATACAGAATGAGTTACAACCCTAGTATGTGTCTGTGTGGCTACTATATCTGTAAATACAGCCTCTAGATGACACAACCTTGCAGCTGAGGTTATTAATTATCATGTCACTCCAATAATAACTGTTCAGGCGATCAGTTATATTCTGACGTGTGCTGCATCTACATCTGTGTCATCTCACTGAACATAAAGTGTGAAAGTTTTCCACTAGAAGTCAGATAATACCAGCTGTGTTTACAGTGCTGACACGTGTCAAACAGCCACTCTTAATGTTGAATGTGTAAACCTACACCACCAGCAGCAGCAGCAGCAGCAGCAGCAGAGAGGTCGGATTGCTCTCCAGAAATAAACTTTCTTTATAGACTGAGCTTTCAAACCTTTCTCATCTCTTGTAATCAGCAACATGGCTTCCTGCTCTCAGCCCAGCTACTGTCCAAAGAAACAACTATAAGAATCAGAGTTTGAACTAAAACCCTGATCTCAGAGCTGTGATAAAGACAGAGTAAAACACCTGGTTGTATTAATCAGTAGCAGGTTTAGTTACTGACTGATCCTGTAGATATAAAGACAACTGTCAGTTTGAGCTCTCTCCATAGTTGGACTGGGACAAACCCCAGTTGTCCGCCATTTTCTCTACCTGGGGAAAGCTATCAATAACTGCCAGGGAAACAAAAGCTGCATCCTCTTTCTGTTTTGATTTCTTTGTGCTGTAAATCAAACCTTCCCTTTTCCATGAAAATTCACACTGGGTGGCAGAAAGAGAGGCTCATAGGGAACCACTCTATCTACAATGGTGTCATTATTCTACAGCCAGTACATTTTAAAACCAACAACAAACATTTACTCCTTAATGAGAAAGTTGTCTGTTGTCACTTTAATGTTCCTAATGACGAATGAGTAATTGTGATATTATTTTAGCCATAATCCTGCAGCTCTGTTATGTTGTATATTTTATTCTTTAGTTAAACCCTTCAGTTTTGTATCTGCAGACCTGTATGAAAGATAATAAATTTCTTACTGATTTCACACATAAATCAACTTTTTGCATATAGGATCGATGAAATACAATCATTTATTTATTTATAAGTTATCAAGAGATTTTGTTGCTCTGGGAAAGTTCTCCTCACCTCATGTTAGGTTTCATGATGGTATTTAACATGAATGTGACTGTGAACAGGAGGAAAAGCTGAACACTAACGGTGAGAAACCTTTGAACTGACATTTTCTTTTAGGCTTTGATTGATACAATTCAGCTGCAGAGGCTGGTTTTAAGTCTGAATACTAATTAATACACAAAAACGAAACTTAACAACACACTAATAAATGATACATTAAAATTAAGAATCATAAAGAGCATAAATCAACCAAGAACACAACTTTTCATCCCATTTTCTTTTACCTATATCTCATGCACTGACCTTAATTTTTTCATTAACCTACACAGTGTCAGAGTGTGTGTACCCGCAGGTGACAACACCTTATATAAGCTCCGCCCCCAGTATCAGGTGAGGGCGGGTCCTCTCAGGTTACCTGTGTTATGTAAGGTTGGAGCTGCAGGCAGAGGATTCAGGTGAGGGCTGACAGGTTGATGGTCGGAGGGGGCGAGCTGGAACAGGCTCAGTGGGCCGGGCAGGTTTCCCTGAGGCAGGAGAGGGAGGGTTATTAAAGTGTGTGTGTTATAAGACAATAGATGTCAGGGCCGATGCCATCCACCTGTCACTGTGTGTTAGTGGATGATTTGTGGTCCTGAATATTTTCTGACATTATGCAGCAGAATGGGGTCTAAGCGCACTGCGATCATGAGACAGATACTGGTCCCGGATTCTTCTGCAAAACCCAGAAATGCTGCATCAAACCAAATCATCTTATTTATAAAAATTTGCCCAGAGAGTAGCCAAGTTTCCATTTAAATACAGTGGGAATTTCAACCAAAGAAAATGAAAATGAACATTCCTGCGGTGCTACATTTACTAACAGCAGCAGGTTAGAAAACACTGTCAAACCAGAGACTGGTGGTTTTGGGTTAAAATGTAAAGAAAGACTTGAACACTGAGAACAGAGAAGAACTACAGACTCCAGGACTGTTAAATCTGGTTTTAGGTCATTTTGAAAACCAGGTCAGTAGTTGATAAAAAAAAATGAGCTGCAACACAAGCAGATTTTTTTAAAAATCAGTTCCCATGTTGATAAGGTTACTCTTCCTGATTCCTGATCAGAGTTAACCTTCATGACCCACTGATAAACTTTCTCAATGTGATTTCTTTCAGTCCAGATGATAAAATGTAAACCACCGATGCTCCTCCTGATCTGACAACAATGATCAGGTCCCTGAGCCAAAATAATTTAAAGCTACTCATGATCCAACAATGCACAAAGCTATTTTTAGCAGGGCTAGGCTATCTGTGATCCAAGATAAGTATTCAGGCCACCAAACTAATGTGATTTTAGCAGTGTTAAGCTAATTTAACTTTAGTGGTGCAAAACTACTCTATATTTAACATATGTGATCAGGTCATTGAGGTAAGTTGTTCAAAACTACCCACAACTGAACATCAGCCAACACGGTACTAAGCTAACTACCATCCAAATCCACTCCTGATCTGGCAGCACCCCAAGCTAGCATTAGTGAGGCTAACTGCTACCATCTGCTAACTGGGTACTAATCTCATGTAATGTAGCCTGTGCTACCTTTAATCTAACACTACATACAGCTAACAAACTAAAGTCTGGTTAATGATCTAATATTAGCTAACAGGGCACTTACCTCACCTAAGTGGGGCTAAGTTATTAGCATTCAGACACAAGCTAAGCAGTTGAAAATCTGTTGAAACTTCCAATAAGGAACTCAGAAATTCTGACTTTCGAGAACAACTGAAACACACCATAAATAGTAGGGCTGAGCTATCAGCAATAGCATGATTAGTAGCTTAGCTCAACCAACTTAAGTAGACTCTGAGCTATAGCTAAAAGCTAAAGTGACTTTAAAAGAGCTTATAGCTGCTTGTGATCCAACCGCAGGCATCAGGGCACAAAGCCTATTTAACGTTAACTAAGCTATCAGTGATCAAATATCTGATAACAGGTCTGTTTCCAGGTTTAACACCCATGGATAAACTTCCTCAAACTGTGATTTTTTTTCTACCCAAACAATAAAATTGACCCAAATCCTAAAGCAGCAGATAATAACCATCCTGCAGGTAAACTACAAGAAACTTTAAAAACTACAACTTCAAACAGGTTTTCTCCCAATGAGTCTGCACACAAAATACAGTAAATTTTGATCAGACTGAAAGCTCCACATATGACCTGTCACCTACGTTACAGAAAAAAACAGCACATACATTATTATACGGACATGTTTATCTGTTATGTTGCTTATATGATTTATATTTTATGTGCTTTTATTTTGGCGGTATCCCCTGCTGACGGTTGTCACAATTAAAACATCGTCCTTATGTTTGTCTTGTCCAACTGTTATTTTTCTTCCTTTCAGAGCCAGACAAAAGTTTATACGCCTCTTAAACAAACATGTTCAGAATTCAGGTAAAATCAAATGATTAGCTCTAATGAGTAAAGGAGAAAAGGACTGGGTGTTGTACATACCTGTCAGTTTCCCCTGCAGCCTGAGAGTAACAGCTGCAGATGATGGGAACACGCCTGCAGCAGAATACCATGCAGCTACACCCACACTGCATAGAAAACATTTTGCAGGTAAATTATTAAAACTAAATGACTTTGCTCCAGGATGCATTTACACATCCAGTTAATCTCCTGATGTGGCTGCTCCAGTTTGTAATAACCGCTATTACACAACGTGACAATGACACTGATGATTATGTGGAAATAAACTGCTGCTTTCAACAAAATTAAATGAAACTTCATGCTTCTGAAGATGTTTAAAGTCCCCAAAGTCTCAAGTCACAAAGGTTTTTGTGATTAGGCCTGTCGTTTGTTGAATCGCAGGTAGATACACACGCCTAAAACCTGGAAATAAGTTTGCAGTTCTGCTCTGGGATTTTAGCGAGAAATAGATGCAACGGTTTTAACACAACTCAGACATTTTCAGGTTTTCTCCGACATAAAATGGTTGATAAATCCCCCCACTCCTGATGTTTGGCTGCGTGTCTTAAAAATGGGTTTGCTAACGAGTGTCTAAATGAGACTACAGGGTTGTGGGACGTTAACATGAAAACCCATCTACTCACCGGTCACCTTTGCAACCTCGTTGTTGTTTCTTACTCGCTCTTTCAAATTATCACTAACTTTCTAAGAAGAAGGGCTTTGGCCAGAAGAGCTCAGAGCACAAGTAAATGACCAGTTGAGCTTGATGGTGGAGGCAGTTGATCATGTTGACCGTGGTGTGGTGGTTTATAGCCTAACATTAGCTTTTACTTCTGGAGATTGGTTTAGGCTTCAAACATCAGGGTACAGTAATTGTTCATCTGTTGGTGTCCTGTTGGTCAGACTGTTAGTTTGCAGCCTATGCGCTCACACATCCAGCAAACAAAACAAAAACAAAACAAAGACAATAGAATCTCACTGGCCTAACCCTAACTTCATAGGAGTAGGTCCAGGTCCTACCACAGAGAGTAACTCACACGGTGGAGAGTCCGAACACTTACATTGGCCCCTGATAGACCTCAGGAAACATGGTTTCATAAGACATCACCAGATTCTTAGGATGGAGTCTTACATTGGCAGGTGCTTATATTGTTTCAGCAACAAAATGCATTCTGAACCTATTGGTCATAAAATGAATTATGGTCAGGCTCGTTGTTGGGTTTTTCTATTTTGAGACAGCGGAAAAGCATTCTTCGCCCAAAACAGGATCTGTATGGTCTGTATACAACTCTTTTGAACCATGCACCTGATGCCGCCACCTCTTCCTGTGCTATTAAACTAGTAGGAATTTGGACACACCCTAGATGCGGATGCTCGTGTGTTTATTCTGTTAAACAGGCCTGAGTGTTGTTTGTGGCCGGTTTCTGTGCCAGAAGATATTTACTGGGAGAAACTTGCATTGCAGTGACTCACATGCCAGTTGATGGCATTTGCATGGGGATTGTCAGATATCCGGCTTATAAATACATGTGCTTGGGGTTTTGCATTTACTATTGGAGCTGATCTGCAGGTCAGCATGGCCTTTACAACAAATGGCAAGTCTCAGCACAGGCGTTTTCCAGCGTAAACCTGAAGGAGACTGTCAGTAGCAGGTGAACACTTTCGATGCCAGGGGTGTTTCAGCTGCCACCACCTCTTACCCCTCCCCTCCACCACCATCAGAGCTGTGAGCTCTTTGTACTGGGAGGTGCAGATATTGCTACCACAGGGACTGGATGCTGGTTATATAGCACCACCCAGAGACCGGGTGTTATATAGTTTAATACTCTATAGTATTCCATTTTATTACTTGACCTGCAACAGTAAAGAGATGAACACAACAATAAATCAATATGAGTCATTCTGCATAATGAAACGTCTACTTTGGTACTTGGATATTTTCTATACTGGTATTACTTTTACTGAGCAATAACTACTGCTTACTTGTAACTTTGTGGTCTTATTTAGGCCTCTTTTTAATTTCGACCTTGTCTTCCTGTTGTTGGACCTGATCTTGACCTGTGATCTGTAAGGACTCAGTGTTCTTGATTAAGTGACTTGTAGTCTTCTTTAAGCCGTTATGGAACTCGTTTGGTCTTATGTAGAGACCTGTTTTTGAACTTGGTGTGGTCTTGATTACGTATTTGTTTGGGGACTCTGCGATCTTCACTTGAGCCTTTTGGAACTCAGTGGTCTTGACTTCTAATCTTTTTGTGGAGCTCTGACCAATTCTTGGTCAGAAGACAAATTAAAGGCAAAACATATCTAGTGGCAGCAAAGAATAAAAACAACTTTAAAATGTATGTAGTGAAGATAAACCTGAAAATGTGCATTGCATTGGTCTAAACAGGAAGGTCTGAAGACACAGACGACAGGCTGCATCTATAGTCAGTTTGAAGGAGCGAAAATGGCAAAGAGGAGGAAAATTCCCTCAAGTGATGCAATCCTCAAATTACACTGAGGACAGTACAGGAAATAAATGTGCTGAACACCATTCCACCTCGGTGGTGTGGATGTTAGGCCCACACCCTCACCTGCAGCAGCTCAGCCCACCTGAGCCGCTTTTAAAAAGAGCAAGCAGTCCGTCTCTCCTCACTTCTCTCCTCCCAGCTTTCTCCCTGCTCCGGAGAAGACAGACCACCAACACCCCTCTTCTTCCTACGCGCATCCTGTAATGATGTCCACACGGAGGAGTCCATGATTGGCGGTGGCATGGGCTCCTACAGCATGTCAGGGGCAGGAGTTCTGGCATTAAGTCTCCCAGGCCAGCAGGACCTTCACCCGGCCAGTGGCCCGGCCTGGCGGTGGATCAGTGGAGTTTTGGGTACTGGTGGAAGCTTGGGCTTGACGGTGGTGCAGGTTTCGGTGGGTGAGCGGTGGAGGCGGGGGATGGATGACAGCCTGATTGGAAGCGAAGTTCACATGGAACCTGAGCGACCGCCTGGCCACCTACCTGGCCAGGTGGCAGCCTAGAGGTGGCCGAGCTGGGCTGAAAGATCAGGCAGTTCGTGGAGGCAAGGTCAGGCCCACCACCCGAGACTACAGCGCCTTCTTAGTGCATGAACCTGCAGGAAGGTAAGGAAGAGGGTCATCACGGGTGAAGTGGTGTTCAGGGTGGGGTCTGTAGTTTGGCTCTGGTCAGGGACTGATCTTGGTCTTCTCTTATCCACAGTTTTTTATCTTCTCTAGAATCTAACCACCAAAAACATCCAATACAGAGAAAAAACAAAAGTGTACAGAAGACAAAAGCTGCCAAAGTTGCAATAATTTAGATTTTCCTGTGACTGATAAAATAAACTTGTGAGCTGATTAAATAAATAACATACTGAATTAAATACCACGTGGGTCAGTCATCTCGAGTTTTTTGGAAAACTTCAGAAAATTTGAGAGGATACTACAAGGGAACAAGAAAATTATTTAATATTGACCATGGCAGCTCCCGGCTTCCATAATTAAGGACAATAACTGAAGGAAAGAAGCAGCTCACAACAAAACAAGGCTAAATACTGACATCTCATGACTCGCTGTTTTTATATTCTATTTTTGATACTTTTCAAGTGAGAAAATAAAAAAATCTGAGAAAATAAAAACTCTGACAAAATAAATTCAGTGAAGGGGAAAAAATAACAGTAATTTAAGAAAAGCATTTAAACAATGAAGGACATAATTCAGTGACCTGAGGCAGTGAGTATCAGCGATTGGACGGATGTGTCTGCAGAAACAGGTCGACCACACCTGTGTGTAAGTTACCCAGGTGAAGCTTCCACGCCTCTGAAACACTACCCAGCTGCTGCACACAAACATGACATGACAGTCCTGCCAGGTGTGCAAACAACCACATGCAGTTTTGTTTATTAACTGATACTTAGAATAACAGTCATTTGCAGTTTTTAAACTCTACCTGCTGTGACTGTGTGGAGTCGTACAGGTGTGAAATATGTCTGACAATCTGATTGGCCGTGGCAGACTGAATATAAATAGGTCGACCACACCTGTGTGTAACAGATCCAGGTGAAACACACATTAAAAATGTCACTACAATAAGAAATCGGAGTTTCCCTCCGAGTTTTTTTATTTTCCTGATCTGGTTTTTGTTTGTTTTCAGATCCAGGCCGCCATCCTCGCCAAAGGAACCGTGCTGCTGAGCATCGACAACGCCAGGCTGGCTCAGGACGACTTCAGAATGAAGTCAGTAACTGTTACTTCACCTGTCTTCACTTTTTCCTTCATGTCTTTCTCTCCTACCATTTTCTGTCTTTGATGCAAGACAGGAAGTCACAGGAAGTCAAAACACAGTGGAAAATATATAAAAATAAATAATTGGTTGGTGATTTTCTTGCCTCTAAATCAGCTGATCATCAGGTCCTCTGTGTCAGATGATTCTGAAATGTTATCCAGGTGTTATTTTCTGCAGCATCGTTCCCTCTGCTGGCTGCTGTTGGGACTGCAGCAGGTGGATTCACAGAGAAAATATAGTGACAGTGTTGGAGAGTTTAAAGCTCAATAAACAGCTTGAGAGATGATGAATTTTAGGGATGAAATTAAGGCTATAGCATTTTTCCATCAATAATCACAAAATTCACTTTTATCATAAAGCCTTTTCTTTGATTCAAACTGTTTTGTTTTTTTAATTCAGTGTTATACTGCACAGATTTGTTTATAAAGACTCACATAAAACTACAGGTTCTGAAGTTATTTCTGAACAAGTTTTATTGATCCCTATTGACCCTAAACTGTTTTTGTTCAGGTTTGAGAACGAGCTGTCCATGCGTCAGTCAGTGGAGGCCGACATCGCTGGGCTGAAGATGCTGCTGGGAGAGCTGGGAGTGGCCAAGACCGACCTGAGCATGCAGATCGAAAGCCTGAATGACGAGCTGGTGTCCATGAAGAAGAACCACGAAGAGGTAACAAGACACTGTGAAAAGAAGTGAATCCAACCAGGAAACACTTACTGATGAGTCCTGATCTGGTCTGAAACCTGTGGCTCTCTCCCTGCAGGACCTGCTGTCCATGCGCACTCAGATGACCGGTCAGGTGAACGTGGAGGTTGACGCCGCTCCTCAGGAGGACCTCACCAAAGTCATGGAGGAGATCAGGGAGCACTACGAGGGCGTCGCCGCCAAGAACCGCAGAGACCTGGAGTCCTGGTTCCAGACCAAGGTGAGGAGGAAAACTGTTGGTTACAGGAGGAACAAACAAACCTGAATGTGTTAACAACCTATTATCTTCCTCCTCTTTGTCCTCTCAGACAGAGGCTCTCCATAAGGAGGTGGCAACCACAGAAATGACATTGAAGTCTTCGACCTCAGAGGTTAAGGAGGTGAAGAGTCAGCTTCAGGCTCTGGAGATCGAGCTCCAGTCACAGATGAGCTTGGTGAGACATCATATAAATCCACTTAATTAATATCACCTACAAACTAGTGGGTAATTTGTTGCAGCCTTTGGAATGAAAGCTGAAAATCACAAGGCTGAATAACTGATAACAGCTGCTGTGATTTGGTGCAAAGGTGAAAAATTATATTAAATCAAATATATATCTACATAAAGCTGGATATCATCACATATTATATCAAGATCAGATTGATCCCTGAGGAACTCACCGGGTCAAAGAAATGTTTCTTGTGTTAAAACCATATATTTGGACACCTCAAACTGTTTATTTAACTCTACAGGAGCTGAATAATCAGTCGAGTCGACAAGTGGTTTCTCTACTTGATCGTTTTATGTTTTTGCGTCTAAGGAGAAATAACTTTTAGTTTAAGTGTGAACAGCCTATAGACCTGACTACACTGATTTTGTATGAGAGATCATAATAAATAATTTTATAAACTTGTGTTTTTATCGTAAAATTGTAAACTGAAAAGTCAGATAAATGTAGTGGAGTAGCAGTAGCATTCAATGGAAATACTCAAAGTACAAGTATCTGAAAATTGTACTTAGTTACCTTCTTTCCTCTAACCCGTCTCCCTCCCTGCAGAAAGCATCTCTTGAAGCCCAGCTCGCTGAGATCCAGGCCCGCTACGCCTCCCAGATGAACGGATTCCAGATGATGGTGAGTGGTTCAGACTGACGGAGGTCATTTTAAAGTCTGTTTGCTCCATGAAAGCATCAGCACTGAGGCAGAGTTCACCTGTGTGACTGTGCAGGTGAGCAGTATGGAGGAGCAGCTGGTACAGCTGAGGGCTGACCTGGAGAGACAGGGACAGGAGTACCAGATGCTGCTGGACATCAAGACCAGACTGGAGATGGAGATCGCCGAGTACAGGAGGCTGCTGGACGGAGAGGGAGTCGGGTAAGACCACAGATTCAGTCCAACATGGCAGATATCTGGGCTTGTCAATATTGAGCATTTAACTGGGACAAAAACCAGTCCTACCTCAGAGAAAGCTAGACTAGGACATAATCCAGAACTTCCTCACAGAAAAATCAGACTACGGCTAAAACCAATCCTAAATTAGAGAAACTTAAACCAGACTAAATCTTTTCTTGTCTCAGAGGAAATTCAACTATGACTAAAACCAGTCGTACTTCTGAGAACATCCTCATTCAGTAAAAGTTAAACTAGGACAAAAATCAGTTCTGCCTCCTAGAAAATTGAGACACAATGAGCCCTAATTCAACCCTAACTAATCCTAACTCCTAATCAATCGTTGTACCTCAGAGAAAGTTAGACCAGGACCCAAACCAGTTCTGTCAGAGAGAATTAAGCTGGTACTAAAACCAGTCCGAACTCAGAGAAAGTTAATCAATCGTCCCACCACAGTAAAAGTTAAACCAGGACTAAGGCCATTTTTCTCCAACCTTTTGTTTCTGTCTCTCAGGGCTTCATTGTCATCCTCTTCCTCCTCCTCCTCCACCGTCACCACCACCACCAAAGTCATCACAAAGGTCATCGAGGAGACCATCTAACACCAATCACGTCTGTCTGACCCGGGGCGAAGTCACATCTCAACCTATCACCTGTCTGCACGCTTAAACAGGGAACACCTCCACCTAACGGAGAGATGTTTCTAGTCTTTTATCACTTCACACTTGTTTTCTGCTGTAGTTAATTCACGATCAGTCACAGATCGTGGAGCTGTGAGGGGAAACTTTAAACTTCCTTGATTGGTTTGGTTTGGAGACGGTTTTACTGCCGTGCCACCAAAACTTCTGTCTGATGTTTCAAGGAATAAAACTCAACTAAACTCACCAAAATGAATGTGTCTGAATGTTTCTGAGGAGAAAACAAAGCTGGAAAATTGTTGAACTTCAGGTTAATTTTGAGAAAAAATAAATAGATCCCAACACAAGTTCTGACATTCCTGTTCCCAGATCT
>BRZM01003713.1:9776-21481 GCA_033238685.1 Lates japonicus
TACTCAGATTTTTAATACAACCTGTCCAGTCACCTTCTCTCAATGGCTATTCTCACCACAAAACCTAGCAGACACTCTGAAAACTACTTTTTTTTTGCTGTTATTTTCATTTCTATCTGTATATGAACACTTTTGAACTTCTGGTCAACCCGTGCTTCTTAAAACTGATTGGTACATTAGGTAATTAGGCAATTTATGTTGGTTATTGCTTCTTTCTTTTCATGTTCTTCCAGCTACTCTTATGATTTTAATTGTTTCACACTATTTAATGAAACAGAGCGTCCAAAGGAAAAGTAAGCCAGAATAACCAGGACACATTTTTCCCTCACGTCTGTAGGAAATAAGTAATCCTTTTAAATGCTGTCCGGAAGTCATAATTCTTGTCTCCCTCACCTCATGTTTTGCATTTCAAAAAACAGTAGTGGTTTTTCCAAATGTATCCAATTAAATCTCAGCTCAGTTTTTTTTCTTGCTTGTTTTCCTCACTGTCTTTAGGATAATGTGACTGATCCAGATCTTACAGGCGTCAGGGCGCTGCTGAAGAAGCTGGGAACCAGGGACAATAATTATTAGTAATTGTGGGTCCCCCATTTGCTCTCCCGTCAATTAGATCAATAGTAGAAATTTTAATGATAACAGAGGTGAAATTAGGCTAGTAGAGGTTTGGATTTTTAGGGAAGGATGGTGGTAACTGGGAAAATAGGGGACACTAGGTAGGGAGACAATGCAGGGGGCACACTTACGTTACAGTAAAAACCAGTCTCTCACCTTTATACATACCCAGTTTACTTAGAGTATATTTATGTTGCATAAAATCCTGACAGACATTTTCCAGCATCAAAGGTGAAAGGATAATGACACGGAGTTGTAATAAGTGCTATAAAAGTTGGGATATGGCATGACAGTTCAGTTGTAAGTGCAGGCTATGCTCTTACTTGTTGCAAGGGATTATAGGGGTGGCCATTCAATAATTAAAATTCATTTTGGATTAAATTAAATAAGTACAAAGGCTAAAGCCTGGGCTTCATGGCAACAATAAATAAAAGTAATATTGCTTTCACATGTTTCTGCAGTAGTAAGTATACAGTTTAAGCTGACTACATTTTCTTTAATTTTAAAGCTGAAGTTAATATCTTATCAGTTTACCTTCTCCAAAACAAGTTGATGTTTAAGTAGGTTGGAAATGTAAGCATGGCTTGCTGTGATATCTTCTCATATATTTCTCACTCCCTCTATACCAGCTTCATGTGTTTTAGCCAACGGAAGCGGCATAACTTTACTGTTATCTTGAATACATCAAATGATATTTTAGCTGCAGACATTCCAGAAATTACAGGATGAAGAAATATAAGAAATACCATTTTTTGTCAATGTGCCTGAGATGCAGCAAGGAACAGGAGAAGGAGAAGGAGCAAGACAAGAGTATGTGAGTACACGCACATCTGTGTGTGTACTCAAGTTTATATCCTCCTCTGTGATACAGTGTTATATTAGGCTGGCCTCAAACTAATCCACTCTTAATTAAGCGGCACACTATCAGCGAGTCCTCCTCTCACTCCCACTCTCTTTCCATCCATTCTTTTTTCTTCTACACCCCAGCATACAGACTCACGAGAATCACTTACATTAAAAGAAAGTGTGTGAAAATGTTTTTACTGTCTCGGCTAGCATGCTTTCATACATTAGGATTTGGAAGGCAATGCAGGCATACATCTTATTAAATGAAAGTAATGCTTGTCCTGTGCTTGACTTATAGAACATGTGGGCATGTTGCCCCCAAAAATGTTTGGGGAATGATTTGAGCCTCTCTTCAGAAACCTTTTTAAATGACAAAATCTATCTTTTTCTGTATTACATATTTTCTAGAGAGAGGCAAAGATATAAACATAGAAAAGAAAATATCTATCAGAATGCAACACAATAACATTGACACGCTACTGTCCTGTACATCTCGACAGCAACTCATTTGCTCACTGGCGTGCATTTACTATTAGCTTTGAAAAGGCCCAGGGCTTTTAAGTGACTTGGCATACTATCTGGTAGCCATATTGGTAATACATAGCTCTTAAAAGCCACCGCAGCTGATTTTCAATTAGCTGTTAAAACACGACAACCACTGTTGTAGCATTGCACCACATAATTGAACATGAATAAAACACAAGATATGTTTCCTTTTACATAGAATGACACAAGTTGCGACTCAGTAGTGCAAAGATAGAATAAGACAGGGCAAGTCCAAATATGCAACCATTTTGAAATGGCTCCTCCATTGTTTGTCCACAATGAGATATAGATCTTCATGAGTGGTGCCAGATGTAGTTGCTAGGAGACATCTGGGCAACTGCGAGAAGAAAAGCCTCTACATGCTGTTCTCAAGCAATACCTGTCTACCTCCGCGGGTGTGGTTCTACAACCAGGCATGGCACAGCATGAGTCATCTTTCACTCCAGTGTAGCTAGCAACGCCATCCTGAGGGGAAATCTGCTCAGCGGACAGAATCCCGCCAATCAGCATCTCTGTGTCCAATCACCCCCTCAACCTCACCAAGGAGCAGCTCTCCTTTGTGGCCATGTGAGTCATCAGACCAAAAGCAAGGGTTAAAGGGTAGATATGATTTAGACAGTATGGTGCCATGTTCCAGCTTTGTAGGGCGAAAGTGCAAGTTGAATATTCCTTGCTGGTAGTCATGATTACATTTTCTGTGCCTTTTTAGGTCAGAAAAGCAGGGCAGGAACATGGCCTCTGAAGAGAAGTGAAGTAAAATGTAGTGTAAAGCAACATTTAGCAACTAAGCTTATTAGCATAAAATGCTGACAGCATGCTGTATGTACCACTGAACGTTTCTTATCTATATGGATAACACAAGTGCACAGCATGGCAAGGATCTAAACATGAAAGAAATGCTTTATGGTGTTTACAGTGTGTGCTGCAATTATTCCAGAAAACTGCTTCTCCAATCCTTGCCTGTGGTTTCCTCCTCGGGGTTTCAACATGTATGGCTGCTATAATGAATTTTTCTCTTGTTGGAAGACACCATTTTCGATTTTCTGACAATACATCATGGGATGCAGAAGGGATAGACTGATGGTGACTAGGGAACTGAGAGATAAGGCAGAGTGAGAGGGACAGAGCAATGGAGTGGGAGAGGGAAAAGTAGAGACAGCCCAGACAAAGAGAGAACAGATGAGTAAGAGACAGTACAATAGAAAGTGTAAGACAGATAGATAGATGAGGGATTTGTTTGAGTATGCACAGATTTGGAGGCCCATGGGAGCTCCTTATGAGGATATACCATTTTTTTCCTCATGCCTTATCCCAGGACTAGCAAGGGAGCAGCTCCCCATGAGAGTCAGAGATTAATGACGTGCTAAATCACAACGTACCGGCTCATACCATATGGATCTAGCAGCTCTTTGTGTACTGTGTATTGTTTTGTGATTTTGAAAACAGATATTTGTGTGTATTCTTCAACATAATTTTTTGTTAATATTGTCCATTTTGGCTCTTCTGTGACCTTAATGTAATCAACACTTTTAACAGAAATCCACTTTAGTACATCCCACTGCAGCATTACCATACAGTGGTATAACCACAGCTCCTGACATTATACAGGCAATTCAGGGGCCGCTACCAATCACCACATAATAGCAGTTTTATTCCATACTCCAACACTGCTTCAAGCACTCCTCAGTCAGGTATTTATGTAGTGATCAGGTGCTGACGACAGCCCTGAGTTAGAGAGGAAGACTGTGCCAGGGTTAGAAGATAATTACGATGGCCTGTCTACCATAGATTCAGGATGAGCCTCTTTTCCTCTCCACTTCTCTGTGCAGAGTGATGACTAGAATTTATGAACTATGATTTCCAGATTAGCTTGGACGTTCTTTCTTTGTTGAATAAGTGAGCAGATTTCAGAGAAGAATGGGGAAAATGGCAGAGACTACTTGAGCAGATGACTAAGCACAATGAAATTGGGTAGTTGAAAGCACCACGTATTAATACTTTTTGTATGAACAATGGATGAAATGACAGTGTGTAATGTCAAAGGTGTTGCTCATACTGACAAATCACCAACATGTTACCCAAAAAAACTTTATAGGTGATAATATATCAGATGTTTTCAGGTTGTTCTGTGGCCCCAAGTGGCCAAAAATATTAATCAATGCTTTGTTTTTGTATGCGTAATATAGACTGTTGTCTCATGGTAGATATTTTGACATGTCATAGAAGGAAAAGCCCAGGTGTAATTATTAACGTTAATCATGGTTACATTCCATTTAAATGCATAAGTGTCAGGGTCATATTAGTGTAACTGTCACGGCTTACCCGGACACATAACTTTAATTGGAACTGAATCATTGTTGACGTTGTCAGTAACATCGGTGCTTTTTCCTGCTATGACAAGTCAAAATGCACTCTGTGAAATAGGTCTATTTAAGGTGAAATTCCCTCATTTCTTCTTTGGTTTCTCTCCATCTGGTTGAGAACTCTACTATGATTTGTTTGCTGACAACCCAAGTGAATTTTTGTTTGTTTGTAAATAGTAGTGTTTTTGTCTGTATGAAGTGCTAAGAGATCCACGAAAAGAAAAAAATGTCTCCCTATCCTGTAAAAGATCTGAAATTTAAGGGAACCTCAGCCTTAAAAATGAATTTATATTTCTCATTGACACCTCCTTCCTTAATGTCATGGAGAGACAATTGCTAGAGCTGTTATATCGACAATAATTCATCGCTAATGACCTGTTCCCTCACCAGGTTTTGGGCACCAAAATTGCAGTACACCATCTAATTTGAAGTGACACTCCCTTCTAGTGCGCTTCACAACCAATTTCAATGAAAGTGATGTCGTGAGCCACAAAATTGTGGAAGTATGCAGGTGGAAAGAAAGTCGATGCTTACACCCATCAAAATTACCACTTCACTCGCACGAGGTCTTTTTCTGCAATGGCATGAGAATAGGGCCTTCCAATTTCCACTGTCATCTCTGGAAATGTATCATCTCTTCACTGCAGAGGAATATCAATTTGGCAGCTGACATAAATGTTACTTCTTCCCACCCTGTTGAATTTGATGTGTAATTTAGTAGCTATCAGTGAATTAATATCGATTTGTGCATGCTATCTGTGGAAATATCCCATATATAGTTAAGCTGCCAAATTAATTGTAAATTACACTTATGAAAATCGAAATGGTTCTCTACATTATCTACATGATGCTGCAATACAAATAATGACCTGAATGTTGTGCCTGGAATCTCTGATTTGATAATTATCCCCTGTTTTCAGCCCCCCTACACTTTAACATTCAAGGCTGTGCCCTGCAGCTCTTGTCATTAACAAAAACTTAAAGGAAAGCAATCCATACCGTACAGCTTTACTCCCTTGGCTCATATTTCTTGCCCCTCCATTATTAGTTAATTAGCAGATTGCTTCTCCTCTTCTTCACAGCTATTAGCCAGCTTCAAGCATTCAGGGTTAGATCATTCACAGCTCTGTCCCCTACAGTTACATTATCTCCCCACCCAACCAGAGCACACGGCCCTTGAAACCTGTTGAAATGTGGGTTGGCACCCACTGAGGTAAATGATTTCATATTTATGTGTTCTAATTGCGTCTGGTTGGCGATGATAAATGCAACCATGTAGCCACACAGGGTAACTTATTTAATATGCTAATTACGCAGTAGGAAGTCTTGTGAGAGATTATAGCGGGCTGAGGGTGAAGATGACAGCGGGGGTTAAAAGAATACACCACAGTTTTATCCAGTGCTAATTGAGCAGACACAACGAAGGACATTTTCAAAGCTAGGGCTGCATAAATGAAGATACATGACAGTTAAATGAAGGTCAGCATCTTGGAGGAGAAAGGTACTATTTGTTTCTAATATGAAAAAAGGAGACTGTTACATTTATGAAGTCTGAGCAAGACTTTTAACTGTACTCCTCTGTTTTTTTCACCTGTTTACTCAGTTGCCAAGAGACCAACAGAAAAACAGGAACTGGCCTATCATCTTTAAAAGCTTTTTCATTATCTACAAACAGGATTGTCAATGCTCTCCATTAATGTATGTAGGGCTTGTCTAATTGAGTCATTAATCCTAACAACATTAGTTATATAGATGATCTCTGCAGGTGTAACAAAATTTGTTTCAATGCATCCTAACATTGCAAAGTAATAAATATAATGTGTTTACGGCATTACAGGAAATGAGCCAAATGCTGCTTCAACTCGTAAGTGTCATCTCGCTCGTTTCCTGGTGACAAGAGAATCTCTTCACTTTAACTCAGTTATTTGTTTTTTTACAGTGACAAAATCTTGCCATATGTTTAGTCGCTAACCTTATCTGTTCTGTTCTCATATTTTTGGTCTTGTGGCAGAGGATGTAAATGTGAATGCTGTGATATATAGCAATGACTTGTGCCCACTCAAATGGAAAATCAAGTGAACCAGTATTCCCTAGAACTTTAATCAGTTTCTTAGGGACCATGAGACCGTTTAATCTAGATTTCAATTTAGTTTAAGTTCTGTATTTCATTAAGATATCTCATATTATATTTCATGTGGGCAGTTTTCTTTTTCTAAAGCACCTTACAGCATACTTTAACACGTGAAAGCCCAGGTATAAACAAAGTTACCTGTAAATCAATGAAATGTGGCCTTGTTTTGCTCTAATCAGAAAGGATGTTTTCAGGGGTCTCCTCAGTGATGAGACATTTATAAATGTCTCCATGACCAAAGTTTAATCTCCGCTCCTATTTTGGTGTTTTTTTTTCTCTCACTGTCTCTGTACACAGTCATAGCTCTGCTTCAACTTCCTGTTTGCTCTATTCAATCACAGGGCCACAACCTCCACTGACGTGGTGGTGTCCATCTGCGTTATCTTTGCCATGTCCTTCATCCCTG
The DNA here is from genome assembly GCA_033238685.1 of Lates japonicus. NCBI lineage: Eukaryota > Metazoa > Chordata > Actinopteri > Centropomidae > Lates > Lates japonicus. The sequence continues at coordinate 16,681 of BRZM01003713.1, forward strand.
CCAGCTTTGTCCTCTTCCTCATCCAAGAGCGGGTGAGCAAAGCCAAGCATCTGCAATTTGTCAGCGGAGTAAACCCAGCTGTATACTGGTTGGCCAATTTTGCCTGGGACATGGTAAGTACTGTTTTTTTCAGACTGCTGTATCATCTCCTAATTGATCATTGCTTCTTGAGGTATAGTTTAGTATTCCTACTTCATCACCTGATAGAGTAAATCTTGAAAATGCGAAAACTATAAAACATATGCTTTAATGTGATTCATCCAAGCCAGGCCTCATTTTTACCCCAGTTTGATAATCTCCTACTATACTGAAGATTTTTTTTTTCCACCTGCGGCTATATTTTTAAAAAGATCCATCCACTGTAATTGATAACGTAGCTTTGACACCACTGGCTTCTGGGAAAAGCTTCACCTGAGCAACAGTTATTGGCTGAGGCATAATTATCGACAGCGGCTACCCCTGCTGGTTACGCTCAACAGGCTTACCAGCACTTTCCCTGAGGCATAATGGAAGTAAACATTTTATCAGGTACCTTTGGTAAAGAAATGGCATCAAGGCGCTCATCATTATACCAGATAAATGCTGTCTGAGAGGAAGACAAATGTACCTAAGGAGCCAGTCTAATGAGTCTAGCCTGAAGCTTTCTGCATTAGCATGCATGCTCTATCAACAATAGGAATAATACAGGAAACCCAGATTGAAAGTCCCTTTATATTTTTGTGTAAACTTTTTCTGTGAACTGTAAATAAACATGTATCATTGTATCTTGCTACATTGTATTTATTCTATGGTACACTGCTTATCCACTAGTGTAAAACAATGGATGTGTTTTATGAACGTGCTCTGCAGCCAAAGGAAGTATTAATCCAAAGTGGAATGTATGATAGGAGCAATTATGTCAGATTAGTTCTCTGTGAAAAATAAAAACCCTAAAGTAAAAGCTTTTTTCTAGCCTTCTTTTGATACTGAATGGATTTGAACAAATATTAGATAAATATTAGTCTCTTAGTTAAATTTTTTTATAAAACCATTGTGCTTTTGTTCAGTTCAGCATTTCACTGAGCAACCACTTGCCTCAAAGACGAGACAATCGGATGGGTTCTGTTATTCACTGAATTAATTAGAAAATTAAAGCAGGGTACATTTGAGTGCTAATTAAAAAGTCATCGACAGATTTCATAATTACACATCCTTTCAGTTTGTCTGAAAAATGAAAAAAGAATGTCAAAAGCATACAATTGTTTGATGTAGCCCCGAAGAGGGATTTCTTAATCATGTGCAGGCCTCTACATCTGATGAGCTTATTATTAATTTTTTTTCTTGTTTATGTTTGTTCTGACAGTGTAACTACATCATCCCATGCTTGATTGTGATTGTGATCTTCCTCTGCTTCCAACAAAAAGCCTATGTTTCCCCTCCTAACCTGCCTGCTCTGATTCTGCTGCTTGTTTTGTATGGGTGAGTACATTCAAAACGTGATAATTCCAATATTCAACTAAGTTTACTCATAAAAGTTTAACTTTGAAGCAGTTTAGGAATGATGGTACACACATGTTGGTTGTCTGGGCCAACAGTGCCACTTATGTTTCCTTATCAGCAAAGTTTGATAGAGTTAGTTGAAGACCACTGCCACCAATCACATACTTCATAGCAAGCAATCATCATACTTTTCCAGGCATAAAGGGTGACTTAAATTGGTTAACAAAATATATTTGTCATACATCAGCTATAGTTGAGATGATGTGCTTGTAGTTCATAAAAAATATAGGTAACTAGTATTATGCACAATTTTATGTGATTCTTGTGTATAAGTAGGTACTGTACCATGGTGTTAATCAGAGCAGAGTGTAATGTACATGCTGTTGCATCATTATTTGTCTGAGTTCCCAACTGGAAGCCAATGAAAATCAGTATGTTAATGAGGTGTGTACATGTACAACTCCCAACATGATCTGTAATATCTGTCGTACTGTCAAAAAAGCCAAGGAAAATCAAACAAACATTCAAGTGAAGTCAGTGATTTTGGGACTGACCTTTAAATAGACCTGAAAATGAACCATTATTACAAGCATCAAATTCTGTACTCCATTGCGTTTCTGAAGTTCAGCCCGAACTCATTAATAAACAATTTTCTCCTCTGTGTCTAATATTTCACGCTCTAATAATTACAATACCTCACTTCAGAGGTGTAGTGGTGTGTATACACATGTATACAGAGTATACTCACCTCTGAAGAGAGGGATTTAGTTTATACCTGCCTAATTATTCATCAGTGTTGGAGGAAGTATTGAGATCCTGAAAGAAACAAGACTGCAACTTAAAATACTCCATTACAAGTAAAAGATGTGCATTGAAAATATCACCAAAGGCAGCATTTTACTGTTGTAGTTGGTGTAAATGGAGCTAATTTTAATTGTTTTATAGCAAGTAGTTTAATCTATGCCATGCTTCATATTTTATACACTTCCTGTCTTTTGTATGGAAAGTCTTAATCTGCAATGGAACACTCCAAGCCAACATTACACCACTGCCTTACTTCAACTACCTCCAATTCTGAATCTGAACTACTGACTGCTGAGCGTGGGTGGCATTTATTGTGCAGCAGTGCTTTTATGGGTCTCTTACTGGACATGCAAATGATCAGAAGAAGCTGGTGGTGCCATGAAACAGCACAGTTGACCCAATCTGCATTTATGAATTGAAAATGGCATGGATTCAGTAACTGGTAGACATGATACAGCTGCCTCTATCACAGTAATCTCTGATTTGTGAGTTTAATGTGTGTAAATACAGTGGAGATCAGCTTTGTAATTTTAACTTTGTCTATAGTTTTCTTTTTAAATCAGATGAGGGGAGTCCTTTTTGCCTCTCTCTGCTGGTCTGTGTGACAGTGTGTTGCTCTTTAGGTGGTCCATCACCCCATGATGTACCCGCCTCTTTCATCTTCACAGCGTGCCCAGCACAGCTTACGTGGTGCTGACCCGCATCAACTCTTCATTGGTATTAACGCAGCTGCATGTTCTCCTTTGTTATGGAGCTCTTTTGATGATGATGGGTGGTGTCACATGCAAACACACTACTACCACACCAGGAGGTGTAAAGCATGAGACTCGCATACATATATGCACAGTTTTGACTCACAGAAGATATGAGTCCAAGGAACAGCAGCACAGATATTCAGTCTCCCATAGCAGCATAAAAATATATCGGAAATATCGCCAGGATGCATAATTGACTTGAATCCAGATAAACCGCCTGTGTTTCAAAGCAAAGGCTTTCGTAAGAGACAGGGTGGAGTGTGTGCCCACCTGGTATAACTTGTAATGTATTTCCTTTATCCTCTCAAGGATTTTCAGTGAATTATTTTCCCTTATTCTCCTTAATGTTTAATCGCTTGTGAGAATTGGGTCTTCAGAGAACTTCTCTCATCCATCTTTCAGCAAGTGTTCACTTTAACTGCAAGCTGCTCAGTCTCAGGGGAATCAAAAGACAAAGACACTGGAAAAGAAGTGAACAAATGAGAGCGAGTTTGGAGAGGAAGAGAGGGAGAGGGGGATGTTGATCAACAGTTTTATTTTTAATTGTAATTGAAATTACATTTCATTAAAAAGACAGAAATTGGCCTATTCTATTTATAAGTTTTATGGCAGCCGTGACTCTCAATAGAGCGCCGTCTTACAGGTGGTGATATCTGGGAAAAATATCTATTTTTCTTGATATGTTTTTATTTGTTTTCTGAACTAAATATGTCTAATTTGATTAGTAGACTGTATTGTTATCTGCAATACTAGCATACATCACCCACACATGGATTTTTTTTTTATTTTTTTTTTTATCATATTTTGTAGCCCAGCGCTGATCAGTCATTACTTGTTAACAGACACAACGGGCGCTCATTCTCTGACAAGTTGCTTATACATCTGATGCTTCATCAGAATGTTCCTACAGCTCTGATCCGACACTCAGACGGAGCGTAATGTTGTCTGGTGACTTCGCGCACTCTGTCCCTCCGGCACTCCCGTTCAATTTGATGTTTCTGAGCCGCCGCGATGGCATGGGATGTTTTCTGTCCCCTAACGCAGGCTGCTCTATTTGGTATCGTGATTTCATTATCACCAGCATTCATTATCAATTTGTATTTTCAGCTGGTACACCTCCTCAAAGAAAGTCATTGCTAGTCATTTTGTTGTCTCTGCACTCACCTTTTATTTATTATATAGGCGTCAGTGGAGCATATTACCTCGGGAAGGGCGCCTCACTGGTGATAATTTAATGGACAGCATAAGTTGCCCATAGGCAGTGTGAAGGATGATTTATCGTGTACTTTCTTGTCCAAGGCATTAGAGACAGAGATAGGTTTCTCTCAGACTTGACAGGGACATGGGTCCACGATAATTCCAGCTTAATCTGACTTGATTTCACTGCTGACAAGAGAACCTGATAACACGCCAGTCAACAAATATTACAACTCCAGGTTTCCATGTGTCCCCGTTCAGAGCTGGAAATCTCTACAGAACATACCCTTCATAAAATATATAATGGTGTCCAACAGCCCGAGTTAGGCAGAAAGGGAAATACTACATGACAGCGCAATCCAGATTCCCCTCCTTTTGTGACTTGTGCTGTTTCAAAGCTTCATCTTATCATTTTCACCTCAGCAGCTTATATTAGCAAACAATGTCGCCTCCAAAGCAGTTACAGGCTTCAATCTGTTCTCTGTTTTCGCCATTGTGGTGAATCTAGATCCTTTTGGGTATAGCACCATTTTTCCAAGAGAGGAAATAGAAAAGTAACAGAGTGA
>BRZM01003714.1:0-49943 GCA_033238685.1 Lates japonicus
TATCAGTGGTGATGGAAGTATAATAGAAGTCTTTATTTTTTCAGGCTGATTAATGACAAGGTTTTAAACATTTTCTGTCATGTTTTTAAAGGCAGAGCCTGGTATAACTGTTTTCTTTTAAGATTCATGTGGTTTAGACTTCACTAAGACAGAAAATAACCTCAATTCACAGCTGTGGAGCTGTTCAGTGTTTTTGACAGGGCTGAAATTTTACAGATATAATATGACAAGTCTAAAAAAATAAAGGCTTCTGGTTTAGCAAACGCTGTTTTTCAGTCTCGCTACCAAAGCTGACAATACAAAACTCATTTATAACACTCATGTATTATTTTACTTTTATCAGACATTTATACAGTCATCTGTGTGTGTGTGTGTGCGTGTGTGTGTGTGTGTGTGCGTGCATAAGGATTCTGAGATCCCCACACATTACAGGTAAGTAACTACTCGGCATATAAAAATATTGACAAAAGAGCCTGTTATTTATGAGATGTTGTGGCATTTCTCCAGTTTCCCAGTGGAGTTAATGTAGTACCTCTTATTGTCTCTCAGTTTGTTTTTTCAAACCATTCCTAAATGGACTACATGAAGCATGTCAGTGTCGTCTTCTTCCTGAGAAACAGAATAAACAGAAATTTTGATGTTTTACAAACCTGAACAGTTATTACGGTAAATTCAAGCACAGGACTCATAGTCTTATGTGACCTGGATTTGCACTATTGATTACTTTACTTTTAAATTTTAAGTGCCCTCAGGGGCTTGATAATGATCTGAATTTTCCTTTTCAGTAACACTTTGCTTCTCTTTTATAGACTCACCTTCACACTTGAAATTTGCATTGACCAACACAGAAAAACAACTAATAATTCAGCTCGTAGTTAAAGGTGGTGTTGTACTGGACCATATTGTACTGATCAGCGTTTCTAGTGTTTTGTCCTCACATTTACATATATGAGGAGGGCAGAATATTAGAAACACCTCTGAATATAATACAACATCATCACTAACTATGACCGCAATGTTAAAATATATAATTGAATTTAAAACATCCATGTGGGTATCATAAAAGTTGACTTGGACTGTACAGGTCTAATAAAGTGGCCAATGAGTGTAAAATAAGTCAAATTATGAATGTTGACAATTACTGTACATTAATCACCACTTGAAATTGTCCTTGAATTTGCTTATAACTACATTATAGTGTGTTATAAACCTCTCATTACATGTTTATATTGTGCTTTTAAATGCTTTTTCTCAGATTGGGAACCACTGTACTATAGTATACTGCTATGAATACACTACTGACTATGAACTTACAAAATGACTCTAGAACTTTTTCATCTGATCCAAAGGGAGACCTGATACAGCCTTATGAATTCTGTCAATAGAAATGAAAATAAAAATCAATTTTCAGTCAATCAACTTACACTGACATCGTCTCTGTCACCTTCTCTGCTTCCTGCAGAACAAAATGAAACGACAGAAGATGTTGGAAGATGTTCCAGTAAACCAGCCGTGACACATTAAACAAGTACAACAACCAAACATTAGACATGCATAATCACACACGACAGCCCTACAGCACATAAACAGACACAGACGCACACACAGCTGAATGCCTGAACAGGTTACATGCTCACTCAGTAGGTCGGACACGTCGCCTTTTCTGGGTTTTAACAAATGTAGTAAACCGTTGTCACTCATGGCGATCTCTCTCGCTCTGAGCCCTGCGTTAATAAGGTTATGATTGACATTAAAACCCCAGCGTGCCTTATACAGATATTTAAAACGCTGATGCAAATTCCCCTCAATAGCCTACAGTCCGGATTATCAAATGACAGAGCGATTTGGTACAGAGACAATTGCTAATAACCCAAAAAATGGAATTATTAAAATGGAGAGAGCAGGAAGGAGGAGAGGAGGAAGTGAAGAAGAAGAAGTGATGTTTTCTTAATGGGTGTTTTTCCTAAATGACCAGTTAGTCATCTCAGACATCTGAGACTGAGAGAGCAGAGCACTCAGGCTACGTTTAGAGAATAAAACAGGCTGAATGTCGCCGGAGAATTGTTGCAGGGCATAAAACGTGGCCCTGAAACGGACGTGCTGAACATTATGAGCTGTGATTTAATGTAATGGGCTGACTCTCTGCTGCCGCTGCCAGTGAACCAGTGAACAAGCTTGTTACAGGTAGTTTGGAGACATTAACAGCAACATAGAGGGTGATTTTGTTTAAAGAAGTTCAATTTGTTTCCATCTGGGGCATGTGTGAGGGTTAAAAATTAGGCTGGTGTTTTATCATAAAATCTGGATTATTAAGCAAATTAATTCCAGCCACAAGGAGAAAACAAACAGCTTTTCCACAGCTGTGAGTGGCTTTTGGTTTATTATGATGGTTGATAAAAAAACGGCAGTGGAAAAATTGGTCCAAATTTTTATGTTAATCTACTTGTACACTGTTTATACCACTGAATAACTCAATTTCATCAAGTCAAATCTCTATATATCTATCTGATACATATAAATATATAAGATATATGAAGAAAGTTGTTGTTGATGTTGATGTTTCTGATGCATCTAGGGATACATGAACAGACGTCGACATTTGTCTTGTTTATGAATTCACTCTAAAGATCGGTGTGATGCAGCGGTCCGTAATCTCCAGGTAAACTGCTGCTTTTTTAAATTCTTGTGATTTTCCAGCATTAGATAACTCTTCTCACACAGACACAACAAAAACACAGAGATACAGATACTTGAAGTATGACTGACAGACAGACCTGTTTGTCTCAGTGTCCTGAACACATCTGGGCTCATGGTCACATGTACGCTCTCTGCTTGTAATCTCCTCTGACTGGCTCTTCCATCAGCGCTACAGAACAAAGAGAAAACTGAGTTACATCTGTTGCATTTTGTTTAAAGATTAAATGTTAAAATACATCCATGAAACACAGCACAGAACTGAAAATCTACTTTACGATGGAGTAGCCACATGTGAACTAGCTTCTCTCTGATAAACACTCTCAAAACTTGTTTGTATCATTGTAAGTTTGGGATGTTTGCTGCCTTCCAGGAGTTGTTTTTATCAAAATGAAAGGTACCCTCAACATTCACTGCTTTTCTACTGTCAGTGGATAATTGGTTATATCCAAGTCTTCTCTCACTATATACATATAGTGCCTGTATGTACACTCAATAGTCATTTCATTATTTGTGGTTATTCTGGGTGGTGTGAGGTCGATTTCTTTGCAGGTTTTACAAACTGACTCTTGACATAGCACATGTTTTATTTTCATTAATCAATAGTCCTAACTTCAACATATTGGAAAATCATTATAAAAGTGTAGCCTTTGTGCTCCTGCTTCAGGATCTGGTTCAATAAACTGTCCTCTCACCATCACGTGCAGCCAGATACTGAACCTCTCCCTTTACACAGATTCATTAAAACTGGAAATTAAATTGTCAAATGTAAACGCTTGGCTCCCCGTCACTCCCCACTAGCCTCACATTAACTTCGGCCTCCACTAAACAAAAATAAAAATAGCCTCCATTCTCTTTACCCCACTGACAGAGGTGTACGTGATGAGCAAGAGGGGCCAACAGCCATCAAAGGAACGTTGGGATGCTTCCCAGATTCCTGTCTCGTTCTCTCTCATTTCTCTACACACGGAGTCGGATTTGGGGAAATGCGGGAATCGACGAGGAGCCCCCAAACTGCCATTGTGCTCGCCTCCCTCTCTTTCTCTGCTCTTTTCTCAGCAAGCCAAACGGGAGAACGCCTGCGCTATAATGCCTCCCCTACTCCATCTCGGCTAAGCTGTCATTGGCTTCACATGAGAAACAATGAAACTTCATCAGAGACCAGATTACAAAAAAAAAAAAAAAGGGGGGGGGGGGGGGGGGGGGGTTCAATATAAAAATTGTTCTAAAGGAAGGGGGGAAACTGCAATAAAAAAGGCAGGGGCTTTTGTCTCTTTCTCTCCGTGGCCATTATCTTTGGGGAGGTTTGGGGATCTGCTTTCTTAGCCTCTGTCAGCAGTGCAGGGGAAGACCTGGGGTAGTACGACCGGGCTTTTGGCTGCCAAATCGCCCTAACCCTCTTTACCGCTATTTTTTTCTCTTCTCGTTCCTTTTACTGTTTTTGTAGCTTAGGCCAGAGCATCTCTCTCTCTGCCTCTTCCCCCCTCTGGACCCAGCTTGTTTAAATTGGCCGATAGGAAGGGATTTGGGATGGATGGAGGGGGCTTAGAGAAACGCAGAGTGGAGGGGTAGGAGGTGGGGTGCAGAGAGTCATCAGTGTTACAGTCAAACAGCCATGAAAAGCCTATGAGGATGAAAAGAACAAGAGCGCCTTTTTTATCTAATGCACACAAATCCCACATAAATACTCCAATATGTTAGTTGGGGTATGACAAGGAATGCCCCTCCATCACTTCCCCCCACTCACCCATCCTACAATAATAGAGACATGGATGGCTATATTTGTATGTATCTGTTTGTGTGTGTGTGTGTGTGTGTGTGTGTGAGAGAGACAGGCAGGGACAAAGAGAGGGATGCTTTCAGTGTGTCTTTAGTCACACTGTTTCAACACATCATTCAAGTAGACGAGTGTACTGAACAAATCACTCTGAAACAGTGAGTTTTGTTCTGCACACCAGAGACTGAACTGTGGTGAAAATGGACTCCGGTGGCGTTTTAAATATGGCTCCGGGTTCAGCGTTGGGATTGCTGGAAGCGTAAGACCCGGAACTGATGTGGCTTTGACATTTGAAATGTCACTGGGAGTGAAGGCTTTTAGGCTGCAGCTGGGTCATTTGGCCACAGACACTCCCATATAATTCATGTACAGACAATGGTGAATCGCCATGGGAGAGGACATGTATGACTGAAAGTAAGAAAACTGAGTCCTCCACACACAAAATGAGTCTGGAGACCTTATTTATAGTGAGCGGAACTAAATATTGTGTTATTTATTTATCTTATTTATTCTCAGTGACTACAATCATTATTTTTATTATAACATAATCAAGAGACAATGTGAATATATGTCTTAGTGATGAACCTACAGAGAATTATCACCTGAATCTGCAGCTCCCTTCTGCTCTAAAACCACACTGTCCATCACCTGCTCCGCACCAAACAGTGGATGGACAAAGTTAGCGATTAGCTGGTGAACATAGTGGAGCATTTAGCAGCTAAAGAGCCAGATATTCCCCAAAACAAGCCTAAACACAGACAACAACAACACAGAAACACACCTCCAAATGAATGCTAACATTTCTTTGTAACAGCTGAGTGCTTAAGGAAGCAGCCATTTGCTAACAAGTTCATCATAACCGCTTAAAAGATATGTGAATGTTGTGTTTCACAACTTGTTTCTGCTGCACCCACGTATCCATTTTGTGTATCAGTAATAATGAAAAAATTAACCTAGACACAGTGCAAGTGTAAACACTCACAGACACACACAAACAGTACGTGCAACTCACTATGTAGAGGGAGTGCCCAAGGACGACGGTCCTACTGAACTTTGGTTCCTCTCGGTATGTCCATCGCCGAGGCGGGATCCACACACACCATTTCTGCCTCTCGGAGGATCCTCTACGAAACAGGCAAACACAGAGAGGATGAGCAAGAGCAACAGTTGTCATTTGTCTGAGGATGAAATAAAAGAAGGACCCAGACTTTAAAAACTAACCAGCTCCACAAGTTATGATTTCGGTGTGTCAAGTTTACTTTTTTCCTGTTTTCACGTTGACACTGAAGAATCTTTTTCTGTTGATCAGTATTAATAAGACACATTAAATCTACTTTGTACAGTTATAGTGTTAAGATATTTTATCAGATTCCCATCTATTGTATGTTTCTAAATCTTGTAATTTATCATCTCTGTATCGTTTGTGTAAACGGCCGTTTGTAAGTGAGTATGTGTATGTTGTATGTTTTCTGACAAACATGTTATTTCAGTAAAGTTTCTGAATTGATACGAGGAGTAAAACACTGATGGAGGATGTGTGAACACAGCAACAAACAGAGCCGAGAGGGAGAACAGAAACAAACGCTGCGTTTCTTCAACACACACCGGAGCTAACAGGCTTTTATCGTAACGACCAAGAAAAGAGAAAGAGAGAGAGAGAGGAGGTGGAGAAGTGGATCTTCAGATAAAGCTCTTGTCTCTTTGCCCATTCAAAGGCCCTACAGTCACATCAACCTTTGTGAGGGGGAGACAGAACGATCAGGCAACCAACTTGGCTTCTCCTCTTGGCAAAACGCTCCTCAAAAGAAAAGGAGATAGAGAGGAAGAGAAAGAGGCCTTCCCTCGCACTTGTTCGCTACTCTGCCTCTCACAATGCCGTATCTATCCAAATCAACACACTTGTCAGCCAGACAGCTACAAGCGATTTCCAATGCTGTTATAAAAGGGACCATTTCTAAGCTGAAATGTGTGTTCTCTATTGTGTTCATGTGTATGTGTGTGTACACGCAACGGCAGAATCGGTGTTTATCAGGGTTTACAATGGATACACATAAATATGAGAAGAGGTGCATTGAAATACGGTGGCTCTGCCCAATCTGATTCCAAGTCCAAGACTGATGCTGGTAAAAGACATCCACCTTAAAGAACCACACGGTCTGGTATTGAGTCATTTTTTAGAAAACAAGTGAAAAATCATTCAGACAATAGCAGGAGATGTGCTTCTCTTTCCAGTGTTTCTTCTTTCAAATGCAAATCAGGCTTCTTCAACAATTTACTCAAAGTGAAATGAGATAAACCAGGGTGGCGATGGCCTAGAACAGCTGGCTGGTTTTCTGTCCTACCTGTCAGTTAATTTCAGGTGTAAAAAGACTTCAAATTAAATGGGTCCAATCGCAACCAGCAGAGGTCTGAGTCCTGAGGACCAGAACTAAAACCCACTGATGTTGAGTTAAAGGAAAACTTTGATATTTTGGATGCTAAATAGGAAGTGGCAGCTAGCAGCTGGCTAACTTAGCTTAGCACAAAGTAAAGTTCACTAGTTAACATGTCATATCCCACTTGCTTCATTCAACAGAACTACTGAGAGGCTGAGTTTACTGTGAAAATGTCAAACTGTGCGAACATGAGGCATGCATTCCTCGTTCGGTCCATCTTCTGCCACAGATTAAACGAAGAAGCTCAGACGTCCAGAGTCGCATTCTCCCACTCTTCCTGGCAGATAACAAGCCAGGTGGGATATTAAATCACCATCTCCAGCTGGGTTCCTGATCAGTTGCATCAGTCACCTCAACATGCTCCTTTCGATGCAAAGGAAGCAGCCGCACTACTCCAAGTTCCCACCTGTATATCCTCATCCATTGATTTAAAGCAACATAATGCAACTTTGCTGATCAACAGCGGCCTCCGCGAACACGAGCTGTAATTAATTCTGTTGGGCTCTGAGTCTGAGCAGTGAACACAGCCAAATGGTGTATTTTCATGGATTTAACGTATTTCTCCGAGGAGATCTTACTCCCTCACCAAAGTCAGATAGTGCAAGAACATGCATTTGGGACGTGAAGTGGGAATAACAGCGGTACCAATCTCCCCATTACTAGTCAGTGTACCATAAAACTGATTTTGTAGCTGTTATTTTAGGGTAAAATAGGTGCATAATGTTGCTTTAAGCTGGAATTAGGCCTCTGCCAGCATACACTTATGGCAAATATCTCAGCAAAGGGTGTTATGGGTAATCGTAGGTGGCAAAGCCTTGCAGAGGAGCCTACACGCACACCTCCCAACGCTTTGTGCAGACCTGTGCGTCAAGCAAGAGGTTTGGTTGCTCCAGTTCCTGTTTGGAGGCGTTTTGGGAGCAGACAAGAAAAAAAATACATGTAAACAAGTTAACGCAAAATGTCTCAAACCAACCTCTGTGCTTCTTTCAGCTTTTAAGCCGGGGATCAGTGTAAAGGAGCTCAGCTTTTTCAACATTTTCATGTGAGGGTTACAAAGAAAAAACATGATACTAGCAATCTTAACCTATATAAGCTAGTGTCTTAAACTAATGAAATAAACTGAATTGAAATAAAGTTGCATTATCTCACTTCGCTGGCAGAATTTCAAGACTAATTGCAAAACTAAACACACTGCTTGTATAAAACTTGAATAAAGTAAAGTACCCTGGAGGACATTCCTCTCTGTGATTATGGGAAATTCACTTCCTCCAACCTGCTGCATCACTTTCGCACCCACAGAGAGGGAGAAAAATAAACCACTGTCATAAACTGTGTTGGTACAATACAAGCTCATGCTTTACTTAATATGATTTTATGTGGGTATAAATGCAGGTTTAAAGGAACTACTGTAAATTAGGTGCCAGTTTTTAGGTTACTGTCATTATTAGGTAATTACACAGCATTTTTAATAAGCTCCAGTGCTGCAAGCAGCTTAACACAGTGGTGAAATATCTTAACAACTAATTTCAGAGTGTGAAACATAATGTATGTTTGAGTTTGTGTGTGCCCATGCGCAGTAAATGTGTGTATTTGCCTTTATAACAAGAAGTTGACCTGATATGGGTCATTCAGTGTTTGTGCAGTAAAATATCCTCACGTGTTGGGTCTCTGAGGTCGCTGTAGGGAACACCTGCTTTACATGAACAAAACAAGCTTTTCTGTTTAACAACTGATTACTACAAATGGTTGGTTCATGCAGCACCCAGTTTGACATGCCCCACCCCTTCCACAGCCACCCCCTCCCGTATCACACATCACACCCAACTGCACACATACGGTACACATATTTACACAAACACATATGTCTCCGAGGGCCATTCCGAATTTGATCTGCAGTGTGTGACTATGACGGAGAACAAACAAATTTCTGTCTCGTGTGTGTGTTCAAACATAATATTTGTTGGTCTGGGCTAAAGGTTGCTATAGCTGCATCGTGGGAACTTGTGTTTAAAGTCTATGTGGAAGGCTTTATATGTTCAAACAGAGGGGGGCACTACCCCAGTTATAAGTTGTAATTAAATCTGAAAGTTCACCATGTAATGAAGAGACAACCGAACATAGCTGTAGATGCTCTTTGTATTTCAACAGCAGCTATCATCCTGTCAATAACTGTAGGTTGGTAGTGAATTCTCTACTGAGTTTTAAGGCCGATACTGACTTACTTGTGTGATGCACACATAACATCACAGAGCAAAAAATTATCAGAGAACATATTCATTTTTTATTTGCTTATCTTGCTTTGAAGAGCAATGTTTCATAAGCCTCTGGGTTTGTTTAAAAATGAAATCCAATTGTGAAAACAAAAAATACAACCATTTATTTATTTTATTATGACATTGATGCTGTGTGGTGAAGAAAGTATTCAGACCCTTTACTTAAAATTATCACTACAGCCGTGTAAAATGTACTTAATGTACTAGGCCCCTCCAAAGGGTCACAAGGTAAATCTGAAGGGTCATGATTATTGGGGTAGGAAAGAAAACAAAAACAAGTTCTGTATATACAAATTTGTGCAGCATTATTTTGTAATGCTATACAGATTTGTATGTTTTGTTAAGTAAAATCTTAATCTGAAAAGTAACAGGTTAACTAAAACTCTTGAAATAAAAATAGTGGCATAAAAAGTAGCATTATTTCCAGCTGAAATGTAGCAAAATATAGATTAACAACTGACACACTCGAGTAAAGTACAACTACTTGAGTGCAATAATTGAATAAATGTACTGAGCTACCTTCCACCACTCTGCTTCCTGCCCAGTCTGTTAATCCTCCACAGCTCCTGGTTTATGAACATATACATGCTGATAAATATATGTAAACCAGTAAATACGCATGTATGTTTGCATAACTTGACATGCTCATACACGTGTGTGTTCTTGAGAGCTGAAGCTGATCCTGGTGGTGTGTGACGACCATGTCAGTGGCTTTGTATGCATGTGCATGTGCATGTGTGCATGTGTGTGTGTAAAGCGAGACACCTGTTCACTGGAGCCCTCTGCTTGAAGCGAGTCACTCATTATTTATGACCTGGCTTTTCTGCTCTGTTAATATGCTCTGTCTGAACGTTGACACACAAGTGTATAGCATGCGCGCACACACAAACACACACACACTTAAAGAGAGGCATCAGTTTAACCGTCATCACTACTGACAGTGTCAGTATCCTCCTGGTCTGTGTGTGTTTCCAAACAAACTCAGTCAAAACATCTCTCATGTAACGTGCTAATGGCTCAAGTGCATGTGACATGTCTGTGTGAGTGTGTGTGAAAGAAAGGGAGCTATCTACATATCATTTCATTTTTCCAGATTTGTATTAATCTTTTTTTTTTTTACTTCTGGATATTTAAGGATTGTTAGTTAAAAAGCATTTGCCACTATTTACATAGTGATGCTAACTACATCCGTATGTATTATAATTATTTTTTATTCAGCGTTCATCACAATATGATATCATGACAGAGGAGGTCATTCAAACTGCGTGCTAATTAGAGATGTCCCGAGGTGATTCCAAGGATTGGTGGTGTCTCAAATGAAGCTGATCACTTCATACCCTTTCTTGACTGAATTCTTGCTAAAGTTTGGCTGTATAAAGTATCAGGAATGACACTTTTGAATTATTTTTGAACATAGCCGGCAACGGGAGTTTTTAATGTGGCCAATTTTCTTTACTCATTTATATTCTTCTTTCATTTTTCCTTTTCCCAATTCATTTATTTTTCTCTCCTTCACCTCCCACCCTTTCCCAATTTGCTAATTTTATCCTTTCATTCCACCTCCCTTCCAACTGCATTTCTTCCTCCCCCTCTTCAGTTTTGTCCTCCCTTTATTCTTTTCCCGCTGTCATCCCTCCTTTTTCTTTCTCTCCTCTGTCCCCTCCTCCTTCTTTCTCTGCAGCGCTGTTGTCCAAGGATAGGACATGCTGCAGGTGATAGAGGTAAATCATCGAGACATAATTAAGAGGTTTATAGAGGAGGAGTGGGGTGCGTGTTACAAGACCACATTAGGAAAAAGAGAAGTAGCATAAACAGGCTCTCATACACAAATGCTCATTTTCATTCACCAGACACACAGACACTCAGCCTTGGGGTTTGACCTTACAGTGGAGTTAAATACCTCTCGCCTCATTTGGTTGTCTGTGAGTACACACACACACGTACGTGCATGCACGCTGCGCGCGCGCGCACACACACACACACACAAAGACAGCCTTCTGGTGTGCTTTAAGCACCAATGAAGGACTCATCAGACATGTTCATCTAGTTCTCTCACAAATTTGAATGTTTTCTGCTCACCCGTTGACCCTAAAAGCCTCTGTGAGGAATTGAGTGTGTGTGTGTGTGTGTAATGAGGAACTCGGCTTGATCCCCTCTGGTATGTGCTTTCGGGAGTGTTTGTCAAAGGGCAGCAGCACAGCCTAAAGTAACGCCATAAAACTGGGACTTCGCTGGCTCTTGCTGGTTCCACAAAAAACCTTCTGTGTAATGTAGTTCATTAGTCTCATATTAAAGACTTTGTTTATCAGAATCTTTAATATCAGATATATAATTTATCTTTCTATTAAATTGGGGAATAAAATCTTCACCTAGAACCATCTACATCCAAAAACACAGGCTGTTATTGAAAAACAAGTACAGATTTTGTGCTGGCAGTGATTAGTCAAAAGGTTAGTGTCACTTTATTTTTTACACTTTCTATTTCATTTTACAAAGACTTAATCAAAACTTGCCTCACTATCTCACTTTTAATCACTACTATAGATGATATTGTCTTTAAAAAAGGCAACAGGTTGTGTGAGTTTTACATGAATATTACTCTGTCAAACATGATCTGATTTAATTCTCCTTGGTGCTATTAAAGGAGGGTGAGAGCCTGAGAAAATGCCTGGTGTTAGATGTCAGAAAAGTGTGTCGGAGTGGGTGAGTTACTGAGGTTATCAAGTATCCACCTCCTGTTTCAGATGTGAGAAACGAGAAATAACAAATCACATTTGGTGTTTTTTTTGGTTGGACATTATGATTATTTTCTTACCGTTGCCTGCGACGGCCTGAGCCTCGATTTCATTAGCTTTCCTCTTGGCCACATCCGCTAGCACCACCTCGCCCTTATCGCTGGCAACATAATGGAGGTCCTTTGAAGGTAATGCAAGAAAGAAAGAAACGTGAACGTTAATCTAAAATGAATCTAGGCTCCAATGACAATAGGTTTTCCTTTTTTTTTTTTTGGGAGGGGTGGAGGTGGTGTTTTGGCGGGTGAAGGAAGAAACAGATGAAATGACAGGAAAAAAATGAGCTGTTTGAAGCCCAACATCAGAAAAAGCACCAGTTGGATGAAATGCCGGTTCCTCAAAAAACTTTGAAATCAGCCTGCTTGCAAACCCCCCCCCCCTCGCCCACACCCTCGTCTCTCCGGTTTTGAACTAGGGAGGATGTTATCTGTCACATTTCAAAAGTAGGAGAGAAGGCGAGAGACTGTTCACCTTTCAGAAACGCTGGTATTCTCTCTTTACAGAGAAACATATCCAGCCGAGCATATTACTATATCAGCCTGTGACAATATTGGAAACAGCGTGTATCCTCTGTATCTCTCTGTTTGAGTCTTGCATCGCCATAAAGAGAGATAATATTGGTAAATGATGTCTGAGGGTGGCTGATTTAAAGCTCAAGGCTGCCATACTATTCATTAATAACCACACTGCATCAGACAGCTGTTCCTGTTTTAAGGTGCTTAGGCTACGAACAAGGCTGAGGTCATTTCATCTATTTAAATACCTAAAAAATAGAAATAAATTCTCAAACTGCAGTCTTATTAAATTACATTACATTTGATTTAAATCTTAATTGTTCCACCAGGGACATACACTGTGCCCCTAATCTAACTTAAATACACACTGAAAAATAGACATTTGGTATTTGAATGTGCTGCTGATGGACACTATCCTCCTACAATGCAATAAACAAAGTAAACAGAGAAGATGCTTACAGCTGAAAACCTGCACTACTGTAATTGTTGGAAGTGGAGAAACAGCTTCAGCTCAATCAGCTCAAAAAATAAAATATCACAGTCTTGGAAAAACCTTTTCTCCTCATGAGGTCTGTTTGGCAGTGACATTCTTGTCAGTCACTGTTTAGTTGATGTCTGACAAAGTGTTATTATAAAATGGTTTAGTATTCTTATATTAACTGCAAACAGTGTACTATAATGGTAAGTATAGAGTATATACTACATACAATTGGTTTGTGTCATGGAATTGGAACACAGCTTTACTTTATTAACGCATTAATAATTAAAAGATGTTATAAAAGGTTAAAGTCAATACAACTGACACTGTAAATAATGTGTGGATATGGAGAGCAGCTCCAAATCTTCTCATCTACACATGCAGACCACAGAGTGAAGTGAACTTAAAAGGTTTTTAATGTTACATTGTTTTATTTTAAAATGTGTCTGAATCTTAGGACGATAAAAAATCAGGACTTTTGCTCAGATGATGTGCACAACAGTATTCCTGACTATCAGTAGTTATAGATTGGGGTAGCATGAAAATGAAAATGAAAAACACAATTTTACTCCCTTAACAACTTATCCCAGTTGTACCCCCTGTCAGCAGTAAAGACTGAGGATGTACTGGTCAGATCCCAGTGTGATTGTGTTGCTCTGACAGGGAAGCTTGGGAAGATAGTAATGAAAGCATCAAATAAAAAAGATTCAATTAAATAAATAAAAGAGAGAAAATTTCAAATTATATGTTGACTAAACGATCAAACATTCAACCTTTTAAACTGACTGAGAGTGAATCAAACCCTCATCTTGGCACCCAACGAGGGGCTACTCAGGGTCACAGGGTTTCCTTGGGCTGAGTGCAGGGCCTGAGGGCCCATCAAAGGGTACAGCATGTTAAGGAAAGTCTTCCGCCTCAGCGACATCACAGGACATCAGTGCCGTGACTCAGGGCTCGCCATGGATAACCCTCAGCTGGCTAAAGCCAGCCCCCAGCTGAGCCTGCACCCGGCCTTAATACCCCCATATTGTAACCCTGCTTTTGTACCCCCAGAGGAAAAAAAGAGGGGGGTGCTGGTTTCCAGAAGAGGTGGGGAGCAGAGAGGGATTGAAGCAAAGAGAGAGGGGGAGTAAAAGAGAATGAGAGAGAGAGAGGTGCTGAAATTGAAGAGTATGAATGGGAACAGATTGGGTAATTATAGTGTGGTGCCTGCCCTCTGTGGCGAGGAGGTAGGAGGAAATGTGAAAATGGCCGACAACAAAATGGCCTCAAAAGAACCTAAATCGACTCCCAGGACTGAGGTGGCTAATTCAGCTGCTGTAAACGAGGACATGGCCCCTCAATTAGATATGAGTGAGGCTTCCTAATTGATAACAAACAGAGCAGCGGAAGATTAAACAGGCGAGAGGAGGCAATACAGTGAAATGATAGTGAGGTGTGTGAGTGAGAGGGAAAAAGAAAGAAGAAAGGGCTGAGAGAGAGCGAGAGAGGGTGAACAAGACATAAAAGACTAGAAGAAGGCAAAATTCACAACAAGGGTTTTCATGTGTGTGTGAGAGAGAGAGAGAGACAGAGAGAGATTATATGACAGACAGAACAGAACAATATGAACATTTGATGCTGGGGCGCTTTATTCCAGCTTAGCTCCTCATAATACTGTCTGAATCTGGAGAGAGAGACCCAGAGAAAGAATAACAAATGTGAAATGAGAGAGAGAGAGAGAGAGAGACAAACTGAGAACTAGGAAAAGAGAGGGAGAGAGAGAGAGAGGAGTATCAGCCCGACTAAGAAGGGATAACAATAATACTGCATATAAAACCATCAGATATTACACCTCTTATTCCCCAACGCTCAAACGCGACACTAATCTTATTTATATAAGAGCTTTAGGGGTTGCAGCGCACCAGCTAACCACACTGATAAAGAGGGGCGTTTTAGTGGGCCATTTTTGAGG
This sequence comes from Lates japonicus, assembly GCA_033238685.1. Classification (NCBI taxonomy): domain Eukaryota; kingdom Metazoa; phylum Chordata; class Actinopteri; family Centropomidae; genus Lates; species Lates japonicus. Next base: position 14,919 of record BRZM01003714.1, read on the forward strand.
AGTAGAGGGTGGGAGGGGGGGAAGGTGGTGGACACTAAGAGCCCAATATTGACTGATATTTGGGTTACCTCCAAATAAATGAGGGATTAGGTTAACTGGCTCATGTCTACGTGTTTGCAGTCTGTGGGTTATTGTCAAACAGGATCGATGGAAAGCACACATCTGAACATACACTGTGGATTGCACTTTTTCAGGCATATACAAACTTAGATGTGAAAAAAGTACAAGCTCTGTGTCTTGTATGAGAAACCACAGCATAAAGATCTTATCAAGAGAATGAAAGTTTCAACTTTGTGATATCTGACCACCATATAGTTGTATGCAAAACTCTGGGCACCCCCAGGTAAATTACATATGTTGTTGACTTTTGAAGTGAAACAAAATTTAAATCCCTAAGAATGAACCTCTCTTCAAATGTTAATGCACTGTTATTTCTTATTTTATGAACTAAAAAAACAGAAAAAATAAACAGTAATCATGGCCTGTGCAAAAGTTTGGGCAACCTACCAAGTCGGCACTCAGAACCTAGTTCTGACACACCTTTGGCGATTGGAGCTCCAGCTCTTGACTCTGGTTCATCAGTGTTATCACATGCTTTGAGGAGTCAGAGAATTTCTCAACTCTGGAAATGACATCAACTGACAATTCTTGCCCTGCCTTACAAGTCCTGAAGTGTCAATTAAGGCCTAATGAGTTCATGAAAATCTGAGTGTTGAAGGATGCCTAAACTTTTGCACAGGCCACAATTCTGTTTTCTATTTTTACATTTTAACATTTGAGCAAAGGCTCATTTGTAACGTCTCTTTGCTGCACAGGTTGTATTTACTTTTTTCCACTTCAAAAATCAACAAATATGTGGTTTACCCAAGGGTTCCCAAACTTCTACATTTTGAAACTTTAAAGAGAAATTCTTCCTTCAAACGTGCAAAACTGTAATACTTCATAAATCTCTAATGTTTAAAGCATTTGTAATATTATATAAGCTATTTTCTGATTATTATTTGCAGTTTTGGTGTATATCTCTGCTCATACATTTCCAACAAAGAGAATGGAAAACAACTTGTTGCATTTGATGTATAGAGGAGGAGTTGCAGAGAGTAATAGTAATAGTGTTATGGCAGCAGCAGCAAAATGGTGAGAATGCTTATAGTCTGACTCAAATTTCTCGCTTAAAAAATGATGTATCTTGTGGCTTTGCAGCATTCTTGTCTAATAGGTTTAATCTTGCAAATCATTCTCTATTTGCAACCTAATCGGACCGTCGCGCTTTTTAACATATTTAATGACATATTTAACGTTCTAATATTTATTTATTTATCTTGAGGAATAGTGAATGAGGGAGCAATTTCTGATACAGTCTTGTGCCTTTTCTAAATAAATTTCATCCTGCATAATTGTAAATTATCAGCATCACAAGGAGAGAGAAGAGAGAGAAGTCTTTGCTCTTTGCTTTTAAGGGACTGACATAAAATCCTGATGATGTGATGATGAAGTCTTCTGTTCTCGGACTCATTGCAACAACTGGAAATATCTAGGTGCGATGTCACATGATCCACTTGTAGTTATTTATTTACCAATAACAATTACTACCAGAAATTAAAAGTAAATAAGAAATTGCTATAGATATTAAAATGTTTTAAGGTGGAACTCTGGATCCATTAAACATAGACAGACTGGACACAAAAGCGCACAGGCACAAGCATACAAATATGAAAAATATATATTCACTAATTAACATAACCCTGGACAAGAGCGCATTTGCTGAACATGCACACAGACACGCATACATCCACACACTTGTTTTCTGACACACCTGTTATCCAGGAGCCTTGTGTTCTGACTAACACTTCTATCAGATAGGTGTTAAGGACTTAAGGTTTTAATAACACTAATTACTCATCTGAGCAACAACAATGAGCTTATTGCCAAAGATGTGCGATACCTACTCCACCTCCTCCTCCAGGGCCGCCAAGCCCTGCGTCAGATAGGGGAGGAAGATAGGGGGTGAACCCAATAGACGCAGCTTGCCTTACTGCTAGCGTATCTAACAAGAAACAGTACAAGCACTCATTGGAGAACAAAAGAGCCAGCATCAGATTCAGCTATCACACAATTTGATTTAATTAACAGGCTACATCAAGAGCCAAAGACCCAGGAAGAGGAAGAAGAAAAAGGGGGAGGGAAGTGATGAGGAAAAAAAAAACTTGTCGTCGGGCTCGACTTGGCTGACAAATGACCTAATTGGTTACATTATCAACTCATTATCAAAGGCTAATTAGAGAGCTACAGAACTGCGCCAATTATGACAAAAAATGCAAACGACTCAGCAACCCCCCACTACTACCACCTTTACATACACCCCCCAACCTCCACCTCCACCAAAACACCCCCCAACTCCTCCTCCCCCTCAATTTAGCCTGACACTAAAGTGTTTCACTTTAACAAAAGGTTTCTTTTTTGGGGAAAAAAAAGCCTTGGAGGGCCTCTATTGTTAGCTGGGAAACAATGGGACTAGAGGGGGTGGGGGTCTGGTGATAGAGGGGGGTATATATCATGCTGGGCATTTCTAGAAGAGATGAGGGTGTGCGTGTTATCTATGTGTATGAGTGCATTTTACCAAGTCGATGGCGCGTTATTGAGTTCTATGGGCAAGTTTGGAAGTTATAAAGAGTTCTGTGAAGGTGGGGGTTGCCCTCATTAACCCCCTCCACCTCGACTCAATCAGCCGACCAGCAGGTTAAAGCAACAACACAACCTAATTAGAGTGAGGGACAGAGAGAGGGGTGAAATGTCAACGTCCTCTTTTTCTTTCTCTTCTCTCTTTCCGTCCTTTCACATGACAAGTTGCTGCTCTCTTGGTCACTGAGCCAAAAAAGTGCTTGAAAGTGTGTTAACTTTGTTACAGATATATGATGAGAAGTGTTTGCAATTATATATGGAGACTGGTATAATGGTCACCAGAAAAAGGTTCATAATTGCTTCCTAATTCTGTCTCTTAAATTTGTTTTAAGAAAATGTATAAGAGTAAGGTTGGAAAATCAAATCATATGTCTGATTCATGACATATGCATAACACTAATTTCATTTGATCTTAAACTGTGTTGCGTTCAAGACAATACACCTTCAGAAAAATAATGTTTTCACACACAGGAAATCAAAAAACATCTGCTGGCTGCCAGGGGCGGATTTAGAGCCACAAGAGAAGGGCAGACAACTCTTGAACAACTGAAATGAACAAATGAATTGGCTTAATTGGAGAGGTTGCACTTTTGGTCGTGCAGTGTGACGAGCCACTGGACAGTGACATACCAGTTCTGTAAAACATCACCCTGACTTCATTCAGTCGTGCTTTAAGATCACATACTGTGCGCTGCAGTGATGCAAATCATTTGCCTGATTTCCTGTGAAGTAGACTTGCTTTGTTTATAGTGCCTAAAATGGTTGCTTATTTTACATCCTACACCACTGAATATCACACAAACTACGCAATTTTATTTCTATTGTGCAACACATGAAAGCATTTGCACTTAACTCTATGGTCAATAATTTGTCACAAAACATGAAAAGGATTTGTGTTTAAGTGTCTCTGACATGTATATTTCATATTTTTCACATGAATATTTGTGAGAAAAAAAAGGTTTATGCATACTTACATCTATATGAATAAATGTTAAATGATTAAGGTCCACTAACCTTTAGGACATGTTAATTACTTACATGAAGGATTTTGACTAAGTAGCTTACAGATAGGACATACTGTACATATGAATGTATATGTAGCTCTATGGGAATAACCTCTGTAGGCAGTCTTTTGTTGACTCTTCAGGCCTGCTTCACTCATGCTGAATTGTTCTGATCTGGCTGATCCTACCCATTAAAGTTGGTTCAAACCCATCACTGAAAAGTATTTGCAAACACGATTCCAGCTTTCTTTCCTTCCTCCCTGTTCATCGCTCGACGCCTCCAAAGTGACAAAGCAAGATTTTGTTTCTTTCTCTCCCTGCTCTCTTTAACATTTGTCCTTATAGCTCTCCCATCACCCCCCACCCCCACCTCACTGCGCTCTTAGGATTCACAGGCTGACTCCCTGCCTGGTGGCTTCTCATGTACCCAGTGGGAGAATTTGGACAATTATCAGTCTGGTGGGAATTGTGTGTGTGTGTGTGTGTGTGTTTGGGGTCTGTGTGTCTAGGGTGTTGGTGGCTTGTGGAGTAAAATTCCAGAAAAAGTTCAAACACACAGAGAGCATTTTCAGCATTAGGTGGAAAAATGAGTTAAACCCGAAGATGAGAGGAGAGGAAAAATGGACTGACCATGGGTTGTGAAAGCGGTGAGAATGCCTATGAATCCTACTCTCTCTCTCTCTCTCTCTCTCTCTCTCTCTCTCTCTCTCTCTCTCTCTCTCTCTCTCTCTCTCTCTCCCTCCCTCTCCCACACACACACACAAATCAGCCTGGGTTACATCAGAACAAGTGTGGTCTAGAAGAAGCTGCAGTGTGCTCCTTATAATCCATGACTCAATATCTAATCCCTGGAGTCCAGGTTGATTTCAGTGATAAATGATAAAATCAAAACTGAAAACATCAAAATATCATGAACAGTTGTAGGTATAGCAGAAAAAATAATAAAACTATAATATAGTCTGTTTACATATAGGGTGATTTTAACATTGAGGTGACTTCATTTTTAACAATAACAGTGGTTGCTGGGAAACTGCTGTGAGACATGTTAAACAGTCCCAACAATATTCTCACACTGTGGCTTAAGTGACTAGATTTGCAGCAAATACTTTTCAATCCTTGCAGTGGATTTTTTCACTTAAAATGTGAGCATATTTGAAAATGAAAAGAGAAGAACACAGTCTGGGGGTGCTCTGATACCTGGTGGTTAAGACACATACAATATAACTGCAACTCGTTTGTTGCATGTGGTACCCATCCCTCTCTCCCTACTCTCCTGTTTGTATTTTCACTGTCAATCTCTCTGCATTTGCAAGTGTATTCCTCAAAACTTATAGAGTGCTTATACTTGTAAAATTACAAGCCCCCATGAAAAGTAACCGGTTTGGTTAAAATTGTATACTAGCCTATCGGAGGGGTTTCCATATGTCCCCTCCCATGCCTGTGGTCACTGTGCACCTGTTCTGTATTGGAGATATGTAGTGTATATACCATTTGTGATCCATTTGGAGTTGCATCTAATAAAGGTTTCAAGATTGAGACATCCTTCATCATCCATCTGGTAATTTGTGTTCACAGGATTACATTTTCCTGCATGGACCAGCTTACAAAGAACCCATAGTGGAGTTTTACTACAATTACAGCAAGCTTTCGTGTCAAAGTATGTGTCACATTCTTTCAAGAAAGTTTTTTTTAAATAGAATTTACTTTCCACTCACCATGAATAAATCTCTGGCTTCCAAATCTACAGCGAGGAGGAAGGCCTTCTCAAAGCGCTGGTGTCTGCAGAGAAAGTGGAGATTGTTAAAGAGGAAACACGACAACACCATGAGAAAAAAAACCCTAAACCAATCAACAATTTAAAAATGTAAACTTAAATGAAAATGTACACTAGTACACATTTAGTCAGCATGCATGCACACACCTCGATCAACACACCATCACACACACCTCTGCATACAGAACTGTCTATAATTGAACTGAGAGTAGCGAGCCCTCTTCCTATTATCCAGAATTAAAGCTTGGAGAGAGAGAGAGAGGGAGAGCTGTATCTCCCTGTACAAAACACCTCAACTTTCTCTGTCTAGAGCCAACATGAAACAAACAAACACAAGCAGAGAGAGGAGGTGTGGATTGGGGGGGTGCTTCCTTCATTTGATGTTGATGGAGAGAAAAAGAATGCAGGTAGGTGATAAGAGAGGAGGAGAGGAGGAGGGATGCCAAACAACGCTCCAGCTCTGCTACAGAGGAAGAGAAAAGGAAAGAGAGAGAGGGAACGGGAGGTAATCGCTGGATGGAGAGCAGTAAGCAGCGGTGTGTGGGAACAACAGGGTCTATTTCAGTCATTCAAACATTTCAAAAGGCTCTCATGGCAGAAGGGAAAATGAAACAACAGTCTAAACAGGTATGTGTGGTGCTTTGCCTTATGAATGACTCAAAGCTGCATCAGTGTGCGTGTGCGCGCGATGACATTCAAAAGCTATTTCCTTTTTAGGATTTTTAAAATAGCAATAGTGAGCGGTAAATAAGCAGTATTAAATTGTCTCCTCAATGGATGTCATTTTCTGAAAAGACGTTTTTTTGGACAGTGTTTCTTATTCTGATTCTGCACCCTGTGTTGATAAACTGAACAAAATGTTCTGGTAATGCCTTAAAAATAGTCAAATAAGAGATGTAGAACAAGAAAAAGGGGTTACATGGTTGCTGTGGGAGCATCTTTCAATCACTGATCAGACATGTTATTTTTCAATAAAATAATATAATAAAAAGTCTTTTTTTGTTGATTTTATATGTTAGATTGCTTATTTGTGGCCTGATGGAGGATACAAGAAAAATCTTGATTCCTATTTTAGTGGCTGACCTTAACCCTTAACCTTGTGAAAACTCAACCGCAAAACAAATATCTCCCTCAGTACATCAAATTAGGACCACAGCAACAGTGCAGAGTGGGTGGTGTTACCTGAGGAGGTGGTGAAAAAAGCGGCGGGCGTACTGGCTGATTGGATCCCTGTACTCTAGTATCACCGTATCAGACAAAGGGGCAGGTGGAGCATAAAACACACCCAGAGCTGCTTCTAGTTGAGCTACAGACAGAGCAGAAACACACACACACACACACACACACACACACAAAAGATTCATAAGGTAGCGGTAGATGTGTGTCAGAAGCCGTGGGAGACAAGAAAGTCAAATTCACAAAGTGCCAAATAACAACAAAATCTATCAGAAAATAAAATGTAAATAAAAATTAAAAATAAAGTTATTTATATTTATTGGTGATATAAATAGTAGGTCAGCAGCCCAGCTCACAAAACTACGAACCATAATAAGCTAATATGGATCATGAAATTTGAAGGCCAGCCATACTGCTTAGCTAACATAATTTGCATTTTTCTCAGTGATAAGCTTCAGGTGTTAGCTTAATCCTCTCTTATCTCTTGTATTTTGCACTGGGATTCAAACAAATGCTACACACCTAGAAAACAGACAAACAAACAAACAATTGTTATTTGTATTTGACTACTGAGGTTTGACTCAGCTCTAAATTTACTGACTAAAACCTAGGTAACCTGAAGTGTCTGACCCACAAACCCACCCTCTCTCTCTGCATTCAGCTCCAGCCTCAGCAGGTGGTTGGCAACTGAGCTCAGGCCTCGGTAACATGCGTCTCCCATGGTGCTCCAGTCCATGGCCTCCAGGATGCCCAGAGCCTCTCTGACCTGGCCACAGAGCAGCCGCTGCTGCAGCAGCTCCCCCGGACCCATCTGTCCCCCCGTCAGAGCCCCTGTCACATTGAGTCAGAGTCTGGTTAGAGTTTATCATTACATGCTATAATGATAATAACAACTAAATGAAGAGTTAAATGTACCAGGACCTCATTAATATCTTCCTTTGATTAAACTATCAAACTATAAATTTACTGTATATACTAAGCCTTCAAGTTTCCTGTCTCATCACATGATGTTTGTCTATGTAAATAAAATTAACAAATTATTAAAATGACCTAACAAATCAAACATCATTCATTTTCACTTTTCTATTTTTCTTATACCAATGAGAACACACAGCAGAACCAGGAGAACCATGCCATCAACAACATAAAAAAGCAAAATTTTGCAACAGCTGGTATCATGGAATCAAAATTTACAATTTTAATTTATTTTTACGAACTTAAAAACAACCAATGTTGAAAATCTTTAAGGCTGTGTCCATCAGTCGCTGTCAAAGCCTCTGGTTATCATCTGGAGTGTGTTTTCTTTATATTCTATGTCATTTTAATGTATTAGATTTTTATCTAAACTTATTTTACTTTATACTGGTTTATATTTTTCAAATTGTTGACACAAATTTCAATATTTATTTATTTATTTTCTTTTCTAAAATGTGTTTCAATGTGCAAAAAATGCAGGAGATGAAACAACATTTTATATTTTCCTTCATCTCTTTTTCCAGGCCTTTTCTTACTTTTTGCTCTCCGAGGCAAAGGTGCTCGCTGTTTTGTGACCATGCAGAATAACCTGGAGTACTTACTTAAGCTAAGTAAGTGTCCAGAGGATCGGTCTAAACTCTGAGGCAGCACTAGATTGGTCAAGCTGGCATTGACTTGTCAATCAATTAGCCTGGAAGTTTGTTTTAATCCCTGCCGTGTGTGTGTCTGTGTATGTGCGTGTGTGTTAAAGGCAAAATAAAAACAAGGCTTTCCTCATCACCATCTACTGTATTTGTATCTGCAAAATATTGAGCATACACTGGGTTCCCTTATATTTCTGTGTGTGTGTGTGCTTGTGTTACTCTAACTTTGCCTGATATTGTGTGTTGGTTTTTGTGACAAGAGAAGATGAGAGGAATGCTACAACTAATTATGCCTTTTGACCAGAGGTGACTGATTATGCTTTTGTTTTTGTGTGTGAGCAGATTAGGACTGAATAATGGAAGGACAAGGTTTTGTACCCTTCCCGGCAGTGGAGGTGTCTCCTTCTGTGTGTGAAAGGGCAAAGGTGCGTGTGTTTGTGACTTTATAAAGTACACATACAGGCAGCGAGGGTGTTGAATGCCAGGAGTAATTATGGTCTATTGTGACTTGATCACGGTGGTGCGTAATACAACAGTCGAAAGAAAGGCTGATGTGAGTGTGATGTGTGTTGGAGCAACGCAGGAACAGAGCCAAACCACCAAACTCAAATGTGTGTTGCAATAAATGACGAGCATGCTGATTTCAAACTTTGAATATGAAAGTACCATATAAAGTGCTGACATTGTTCACATATATGTTACATGTAATATTAGTTAAGCTTATATATTTACTAAACAAAATTTGGACATACATAGAGGTCTAGGTAGTGACTCTGGACAATGTCGGTGATCACTGACAGTGGTACTGCCAACGGGCCAGGCTGCAAGCAGGCACAGTCACCACTGACTCTTGTCTAATTAATTGACAAGTTGCGCGTGTATGTCTGTGTGTGTGTGTGCGTGTGTGGGGTGGGGTGTGCTAGCAATTAAAATGACAAGCTGGCAATTAGCAAGCCCCCAAATCCCCTAAAGAGTGGGCTAATGTGGCTAATACATCAGCTGAGCATTGTGTGGGTTGTGTGTGTATATGTTTATGTGATTGTGTGTGTGTGTGTGTGTGTTGGGGTCCTTGAGTTGGGCATTGAGCAGAGACAATGGATCATTGTGGCGGTAAGGACAAGTCATTTCTCTCCCACACCTGTCTACACTAACTTATTTGTCCAGCTCAGGCCAGCATCACTTTGTCAGATACAAAACTCACTGAGCAGCAACAAACAGCAGTGAGGAATGACTACTCACACTGTGCACCATCAACACGAGTAGACTTCAAAATAAAACTACTCCCACAGGTCAGTTCCAATTAATAATGATAAGTCTTCTATAATATGAAAGAATTTGCCATTAAAACTGTGTTACTTTTAATCTTGTGCAATCAACCTTTTCAAAACCTGTCAAATGTCAAAAAAGTGGAATGAGATTACTCAATAATTTTGACATTTGGATAAACTGCAGATTTATATTGGCAATTGTTACCCTGATATTCGACTTAGCAAAACACTGCCTTCTCAAATTGTGTTAACCAGCTTGAGCAATAGAAAAGGAACCCACCTTCATGTTACTCTGATACCTGATGAGTAAACTTTTTTCAGCTTTAACAACCAAAATAAATCAAATAAACATACATCAGTTTGGGCTCTCTGTCTCTTGCTTCTTTTTTTTTTTTTACACAGCAGTTGAATGTAAGTTATGTAATTACCCTTTAAATGTCAATAATATTTCACTGAATTCCCATCTCTATAAAAATGACTAAATTTTCTGGGTTGTGCAGCACACTCCCTGGTCTGCCCCTCCATAGCCTGTACCGGTGCAGGCCCAGCCACGGCCAACGTGTGCCCAGATGAGATAACTCGGTGCGGGGGGGGGGGGGGGGCACTAGGGAGTGCTGCCTCCTATGGAAGAAAAGAGAACTTGGAGCTTGGCCAAGTCTTTCTTCTTCGCCGCCTCCTGACTCACTCCTTCTGTCATGTAGCGGGCCTTATGAAACAAGTCAATACAGAGAAAAAGCGCAAGCAAACAAACAAATGAGCTAGAGTGTGCGTGCGTGCGTGTGTGTGTGTGCGTGCATAGAAGCACAGAAATAGAAGAATACACACACGTGTGTGTGGGGGGAAGAATTATCATGGAGAAAAGACGTGCAGTGACTTTCTTCATCAAAACCTTGGCAGACGATCAGAGGAGAGGAAGCTATTGTTGGAAGACACCCTCCCCTTTCCCTGAGCACACGGGCAAACGCAGTCGAATACACACACAAACTTAAATGCACACAATCTTCTACCTTCCTCCCTCCACCCCCACTCCTGATTTCAAACTTCAGCAGAGAGCTGCGTACACTGTCACATCTTCTTTCCAAAGTCACAATTAAAGACGCTGAATGTGTGAGTGTGTATGAGACTGTACGAGTGTGTTTTGTGAGTATGTTTGTGTACGTGTGTGTTCGAGGGTGAGGTGGCTCGGAAAATTTTTGATTGGCAACTTATCTGGGGTTCAGGGACTGCGCAGCCACTGTAAACGATTTATCGGAAAAATGCATCCCAGAATGCACCTGGGGGGCTCGTGCCCTGGGGCAATTATTGAATGACCTCTGAGAGCGTGACTCCTGCTAACCTTCCCGCCCATCAACAAATTAACTTCCCTCAGCAGTGAGGAGGTACGAGGACGACCCGTTCAGCAGCCGCATTTGCACAGCGTGGTTCTGAAACAGCGTCAGATCCAAAACAGAGGAAGAGTCTCCTGAGGGGACGAGGGTGCCTTCATTAGGAGGAAATGACGATGATGGTGAGGAGGGTTTGTAAATTATTTCATATTTAAAATCATTGTATGTAATTACATTTTAAGAAATGTAAGAATAAGAAATATCTAGAGACAAAACAGGAAAAACAGGGTAAATATTTCCTGATGAAGAAAATCCATCAGTTTTATGTATGAGCCTACTCCTGTACAAGGTTGTGGGTTTGGGGATGGGCAGTGCAGCACCTTTAGGACTTTGTGAACAGAAATTTAACCAACATCCCATTTTAATAACCAATATAAGTTACTTAATATTTGCTCCCAGCCTTTCTGTTTTATGTCATAAGTCACTGTTGCAACTTAAATATGTTTTGGTTTTGAAATGTTGGTTGGACAAAACAAGCGTCACAGGCTTCTTTCATAGTTTTCTAGCATCTTATAGACTAGACTAGACTTATAGACAGATAGGAGGAATGGAAAGAAAATAATTATTAATTGCAGCCCTAAAAAGACGGTTAAAAGCAGCAGTTTTCATTTCTATTCCACAAAGATTCCAACTGCCGCAGTTTTTGCTAGTAGTCATTTTGTAAGAGTGCAGTCATTCATCTTTCAATGCCATTTAAATCTTATTTTACCTACCTAGTCTGAATCTCAAGGCTGCTAGTGGGCCCCCATGAAAGGCCAACATCAGCATATCTGTTCCCTCCGGGCCTCCTTCCAGGCCTGTCCCCCACTGCAGTCCCTCCAGGCCTCCAGAGCAGCGCAGGTGCTGAGCTAGTCTTAGTGTGGCAGCTGAAGCTACCTCCTCTGCTACCAGTGCCATGTTCATAGGTGCCAAGCCCACATCAAAGCACATCAGTTCTCCCTGCCCTCCCCCTACTGTGACCATGGCCCCAGCAGGGTGCCAGGCAAGGAGGTTGGGTGGCACGGGGCAGGAGGCCAGGAGAGAGACCCCCCGTCGCTGATCGTACAAGACCAGCGAGGAGTCACTCAAGCCCAGGAGGAGCGTGGTTTCGGAGGGGTGACGTGAGCAGGAAATGGGCTGGGATGGCAGCGGGATGCGGGTGACAGACAGGCGGTGCAGGCGCCCTCGTGCACATTCGTACACACAGGTGTCAGCCCAGAACCCTTCTTGGGATCGCTGGGGTCCTGTGGGTAGTTCCACTGTTAGCAGCTGGTAGTGCTGGAGCTGGCTGAAGCAGCAGTCCAGGGGATTGCCTTCTGTCCGGACAGAGTTAAGAACCTAAGAGAGAGAGTGAATGTAGAGAGGTAGAGACAACGATGTCAGAGAGTGAAGCACACTTTAATATTTCCCTTGTAAATCTGATCTGACGCAAATGAAGTTAAAGCATTCTGACTGCAAGAGCTGATGTCCCTTCTTCTTCTCTTGTTTTTTCATTATTTTGAGCCAATAGACATAGCAAACTGAATGGAAAAAATCTGAATATTTACAGCTTATGAGCATGACATACACCTGTAGCATTGTCACATTGTGTAGGACACTGTTTATGTGTTGATGAATATTAAGGTTACTGTAAACCAAAGTATATGGACACCCTTGGTTTTGTTTCGACAGTTCTATATGCTCTTTTTTTTATCTCAGTCTGAATCTGTGTTTGGCCTTGAAGTGAGAAAAAAAAAACTTAAGCGTCACAGTAAACGCTGTATATGGAACTTGAACTCGTAATTGTGCTGTTGTTTTAACATGTTCTTCTACTTAGGAATTGGAAGAATCTGGCTTGTGTCAGTACTGTTAATGAACTAACTTGTTTCTGAATAAAAGAAAAATGAAGAGAGAGAGGACACATGAGATAAAAACAGAGACAGAGAAATGAGTCATACCATGGCAGAAGCCCCAAACCCCCTGGAGATGGAAGAAATAGAGCCTTCCACTTTGCTCATCAACACCTTGCTGTCAATCAAGACAGCTAATGATAAGAGCTCCATTTTAACTCAAGGTCAACAACATCTTCTCCCTGAGCATGCCACGGCTTGGCACCCAGCACGCGGCGATAAACAACCTCCTCTGTTTACTGTGTGAGGAGCCAAGAGCTCAACACTAGACATAGTGAATGACAGGAAACAAGCCTTTTCCAATACAGAGGGTGACACAGGAAGAAAGCTTGGAATCATATGACCAATGGTCAAATACAGAATTTAGATTATGCGCTCCTGGACCAAAACCAGTCAGTGGGAGTGGGTACAAAGGCCCTGCTAAGCAAGAGAGCATTGACACTGAGGGAGATAGGCTGTGTCACGGGTGGCACTGTCGATAAAACACCCACAAGGAACCAGGAACAGTAGGTGGATGACAGAAGACAACAGCCTGTACTAAACAGCAGCCCAACAGTTCCACAGTCACTAACAGAGCTTTTTAGGAAGGATTTCACCTTACCAAAGCCTCTATCAGAGCCCTGCAATGACCGTGGCAGCTTTGGCTAAATGAGCCCATTTCTTTTCGCCGTGTAGACAGAAAGAGGGATCGGCTGCCTGCCTGCCTTCCTTTCCTTTTGCAAAGCTGCCCGGCCCAGTTTTTTGGCAGGCATTGCCAAAAAGGGACTTAGAGGGAGGAAGGGAGTTTTTTGCCTGCCCATGGTCTACAGCAGGAGAGAAGCAGACGACTGTCCTCCTGAAAGCTTTTTTCCCTCTCCATAATCCCCCAGAGCTAGCTCCTGCTGCTCCCCAGGGGGTGGGTGCTCTGTGTGTGTGTGTGTGTGTGTGTGTGTGTGTTTATTTGAGGCAGCAGGCAAGAGGGGCTCAATCCATGTGAGAGGTGGGGTATCTTTGGGAGGGTGCGGTTCTCTGGATAGTTACATCTACATTAAATAAACTTCCACACAAACACATAGTGAGCGATGGTCCATCGAGTCCATCCACAGAATGCTGTCACATGAATAACAAGACCTACTTCAGTTCCTCAAACCCTGACCCCCCAAACCACATCTCATCCTCCTCAGCTTTTTACTCTGTGCCCGGCTTGCTAGTGCCCGCTGCCCGCTGTGCCAGCATGCCACCATCAGGGATGAGGTGCAGCTGATTCAGCTCTGTATCCCAGGTGACAGGTGACCCTCAGGGGAAAGGAGAAGGGGGGCAGTGTCAGCTAAAGCTCAGAGGCAATGAGTAAATACTGCATGGCCTAATGCAACCTACATTAGATACAGAAAAACATGTATGATGTGGGAAAATGAACAAACATTCAATCCATAGTATGACTTCTCATCACACTTATGTCTGCAACTGTAGTTCAGATCACTGGATTATTGGGTTATTGGGTTATTTTCACACCAGCACTACAGTCAATAAAAGGCATTTCCCTGGTGGACACGTCTATACAGAAACGAATGGGCCTCAAACATCAGCGTATTGATTTGGAATTTCCTATATTCACTTGAATGTCTGAAGATATAGTATGTTATACATCAGATTCATAGCTAGAATTACATGTTATTAATCTATAAGAAACTCCTATTGTAAAGACATCTTTGACCAGCATTAAATTTGTATATATAATATTTATCCAGGCAGGGCCTCATTACACTCGCATCCAGTACATTCAATTTATTTATTTACATTCATTTCAATTAGATTTAAAGGCCATAAGATTTGAGATATTTATTAAGAATATTCACCACCTAAACTAGATTTACATGATTTGTGCCCTGAGCTCAACTGGCCCAGGTCTCTGAATGTCTGGTTGAGGTGCCTCCAGTGTCTCATAAAAGTGCAGTATTTAAACAAATCCTGTTTATAAATCTCAATAGTGCTACAGTAGAACACACAGAAAATGCACAGCAAAAACTGCTCTCTGTCACACATTTACAGTCACAACATTAATTAGAGCTAGCACAGCTGCATTTTGACTCTGGGTCATTTTTAAGGCCATGCTGTGCCTCCTTTCCCATTTCATGTGGACTGAGCAAAGGCAAGCAAAAGGCACCTGAAGGCAACACAGGTGATTAAGAGATTAGAACACAGCGCTCAAGACTTTCAGGGTTATGGGGTTTGAATCTTTCAGAGCCACTAACTCTAAAATGGCAAACACTCATGCTACCGTCAGTATGACGAGACAAAAACAAGAACACAGACAAATTATCAGATAATTAACCTGCAGCTGATAGACCAGTCTTCAACCTTCTTCAACCTATTATATATTACTGTATGAGAGGTCGGTTTTCTCAACATTGATCTCACAATACTAGCTGAGGCTGTTCATTATCTCCAACTATTATTCTTGAAGCTGCAATTTGCAGACCTGTTTTAAAAACTGCTACACAAAGAAAGTCTGATAAAATTAGACTTCGGGACTGTGTGTGTATGTGTCACATTAATATATTCCTAAATGTAAAGCTTTGTTTGCCTGTGAACTCTCCAGAGTATATTGTAGTAGTTGAATGTACCACTCTCTGGCTCTGAGAGCATAAAATAGAAAAATGATGAATAAGGTCAAAAGAGGGAGTGAGCAAGTAAGTGAAAGGATGTGCAAAAGAGAGACAGAAAGAGAGGGATACAGACCAACAAATATTCACAAAAGATGAAGAGAAAGAGTGGGAATAGAAGACAGAAAACAGAGGAAGAGAAGAGAGAGAAAGGGGGTGGAGACATGGAGAGAGAGAGATGGAAAGAGAGCAGAGACAGAGGGAGACAGACAGACAGAGGGAAAGGGAGAGAGGCCTCTAGTAAGTAGCTTTCTCCTGGTTATTGGTTTCAGTGACTCTGGTCAAAACTATTCTTCTCCATTCTTCTTCTCTCTCTCTCACCGGCACCTTTTTTTTCCCCTCCGTGGCGTGAAAGATAAAGCGGACGGGCCCAACTGTGTGGCTGGCCCTTGTTCACAGCAGTGGCCTTTTGAGGCCAATTTTCCAGCTCACGGAGCAGAGAAAGACAGGGAGAGACTGGAGAGAGACCTAGGGACTTTGAGGAGTCGAGGATGAAGGGATGATGTTTTTTTTTTTTTTGTAGGGGGCTGGAACTAGGAAGTTTAAGTATGTGAATTAGGGTAAGAGTTGATGTACTGATGTGAGAAAATGCACAGGCACAGTGGGATTACTAACCAAAATATTCCTCACACCTTAACTGTCATAATTGGTAATACTGAACATAATTGCAGTACAGAGGGAATATTTTTCCCTAGACCCGAAACTGTGGAGACAGTGTTTCCTGTGTGATTTTTACAAAGCACTGGAGCTTGGTGGTAATTCTGCACTTTGGATTCCACACCCAACCTTTTCATGGTCCAAATTATGATTCCAGTGCATTGGTGAAAATGTGCTTTCTACTGTACATGCTTTACTGCACGTTATGGCTGGAGCTTTTTATGTCTTAGAGGAAAATTTACCCATTTTACATGTGATTTAGCCTCTAATACACTCTTACTCCTGACTCATTAAATGAAGAGCAGATTATAGAATATTTAAATCCTATTGAATTATGTACTCTCTCTATGCAAATTATTTGGTTGAAGGCTGTCTTTTGTGGACAATCTGTTTTTATTGTTTTGCTAGAGGAATGTGACATAGCACAGTACTAAAGTCCATAATAATTACAAGAAAGCAGAAATCACACAAATGCAGAGAAACTGTCAAACAACAGAATAGTCATACACCTTAAAAACACACACAAAAGAGGTGTGTTCACAAACATAGACACAACCACAAAAAGGCTAAAGTGACTTATAATAATTTTTAAGTCTGTTTTTCATTATATTCTGGTAAATGGTTTGTTTGTGTATATTTGTGAGTGTGTGTGTGTGTGTGTGGGGGGCTTAAAAAGGGAAGCATGAAGGAAGGATCATTAAAATTGTTAACTGGTTGCATAAAAACAAACTATGTATGTGTTTT
Source organism: Lates japonicus (assembly GCA_033238685.1). Lineage (NCBI taxonomy): Eukaryota > Metazoa > Chordata > Actinopteri > Centropomidae > Lates > Lates japonicus. The sequence goes on from BRZM01003714.1 coordinate 31,735, forward strand.
CCTCTCCTTCCCACCCTCCACCCCCCGCGTGCCGTGGCTCCACTTATCAGCATGGGAGGGGCATACGTATCAAGACCACATAGGGAAAGAAATCAGACTTTTTTAAATGCCGAGAGACTAGCTAGAAAATTGGCTTAGTGCGGCAGATAGCGAACTGAACAAAAGGAACATATATATGAGCTTGAAGTGATTGAAGTAGCTGGCGTCTCCCGATGTGTGCCCGGCGTTTGATTCCCGCCACGGCTCTTATATAAACTGCTCGCTTAATTTCACACCGCGCATCTGAAAAATGACAACAAACGTTTTCATTAGAGCGCGATGCCGCAGCCCCACGAAGAGACTTTAATGTTCTTGAAGCGTGGAGGAAGGAAGGAGGAGAGGGAGGAGAGGAGGATGTGGATGGGGGGGGTGAAGGAGACAGAGAGAATAAACTAGGTGAAGGAGTGTGATAAATGTGGAGAGCGTTCCAAAAACAAGAAGCGGAAAAAGCAGCGAACAGCATCTGCTTTGATTATTTCAATATTCATGTGCCCCCATCCCTCCTTCATTCTCTCCTGCTTGAATTTGTTTTCCTAGCATGCAATTGGTAACGCTCATCTTTTCTCCCTCTCACAGAGTCTCTCCCTTCTCTCTCCCTGGTGATGGCGAATATTTTGCATACGCTTACCGAGGTACACGGTACGAGGAGTAGAGTTAAGCTCGGTTCGGTAATTTGGGATCTTTCATCTGCTTTCGGCACCAGGCCAATCCTACGTTGACACAGAATAGGGTCACGGGTAGGGTTTTGCCAGAGGCCACGAGGATGTGCGTCTAGGCCAATGTGTGTGTGTGTGTGAGTGTGTGTGGATGTGTAGGCGTTCTTCTTCACGCTGTACCACAGCTTAGCTCTCCTGCTTATTTCATATGGTGATACATGGAGGTGCAACATAGAGGTGCCACCCTTGAGGTGACTAACACACCATCCCCAATCCCATCCACAGCAACACAGGACTCTACTCTGTGTGTGTGCCTGGGAGTGTGTATGATAAAATAAACAGCTGGAGTTGTGATTTGTGGCTTCAAACACAATTGAAAGGTATTAAAAAAGCTTTCAAGTTAAGAATATTTGTGATGGCTGCTTTGGTCTGTGTCCTTGCTTCACTTGTTTTGTATGCTGTATCAAATCACTGCAATTACTGACAGTTGATTAGTTAGATTTAGCTTAGTTTGTTCTCTGTAAAGTCCTGTGAGAAATGCTTATAATCAGAGCTGATGTAAAAAGCTTAATGTAACTTGAAAGAGCCAGTAAGCATGCCACAAGACAAACAACCCCCTTCATGGTTCTCACATTGTCAACTGCTAAAAGGTGTCATAAAGTGCAACAAGGAAGTGACTTGTGTTTTTAAGCTAATAAACAAAACAAAAATAAAGCAATAAAATATAAGTTTGAACCACTGTTTTCTGACCATTACACACTATTGTGAACTGTATCAATGACTTGTGTAGGTTCTTTCATCCCTCACTTTAGCCACCCCCAAAACATTGGAAGAAAAAGCCACGCTTCCCATTTGAAAATCTGGATTTTTCTTCACTGAACATGATATTTCTGTGAGAAAACGATGGGTCCTTGTTCATTCTACATCCATCCATCTATCTGCTAAGCAGCCTTGCCCCCCAGGTCCTAGGAGATCTCAAGGTGTTCCCAGGCCAGATGGGATATGTAACCCTTACAGCATGTTCTGGGTCTGCCCTGGGGACTCCTTCAAGGTGGAAGTGCCAGAAAAATCTCCATGCGAGGTGTCTGGGAGGCATCCTGAGAGTGTGTTCTAGTCAGAGCTCCTACACCTCTCCTTAAGAATGACCCCAGACACTGAGTGTTTGACTCCACAATTACATTCAACCACTGCCCAGAGCTCATGTCACAGGTATGGGTTGAAACACACTATGAACTGAGAGCCTTTCCTTTGGCCTTAGTGTCCTTTTCACAATGACTGCTTGGCACAATACCAATCCACCTGTTGACCTCAAACTCCATCTTACAGTCACTTCATCTTACAGGATACTTGGATTCCTTTACCTGGGACATCAACTTGCTCCCAAGGGAAGGAAAAGGAGCAATCCACCATTTCCCAAAAACTTACAGATTGCTGGTGGGATACTAAGAGAACACTCCCCTCCTTGTCTATGGCTAACAAATCACACACAGAGTCAGTGAAACACTGTTTTGCACTCTAAAACTTTTTCATGAGTGCAGGGCTTACTGGTGCATACTTCTTTGTGTATAAACTCAATAATAACTTAATTTTAGGTTATTAATGACTTTCTTTCACATGATTTGTGGTGTTTTGGTGCACCTATGCAATTATACTGTAATTTACTAGTGTTCATAATGATCTACTGAAAAAACAAACAAATGTTGTTTTTAATATGAAAGAATTACAAGTGTGTGTGTGTGTGTGTGTATATATATATATATATATACACACATATATATATATATATATACATATATATATATATATATAAAAGCTTTTTTTGTCCTTCAGGTTCTTTCTTTCAGCACATTTGAAATAAGATAATGGATGCTACAGACATGCCAAGTCTCAGTTTCAATTTTCACAGGTTTACATCAATATTGAAAGTGTGGGAGATGTAGCCCATTTAACACATAGCGCCCATAGTTCTGTTATGCCTTTGGCATGTTTGGCTGCTACACACTGTCATTTAGTGATGATTTCACTGCTGACAGAAGCAACAGGATGAACACAGGAGCATTTTGTGTGCCCAGATTCAGCCAAATGCATCAAGAGTCATTGGATGACATTTCATCATTCAGCAGGACAACAATCCTAAACTTATAGCCAAAGACAGAGAGAGCCCACAACAAGAAAGAGGGTGAGGCCGAGGGTTTTGAGGTCTGCTGATGTCTATGGGTCAAAGACTTCATTGACTGCAAAGGATTTTCCACAAGAAATTAGATATGATGATTTTGTTTGACCTCACATTTATCTGTCCAATTACCTTTGAACCCCTAAGCTCTGGGCACAATGTATTAGAAGGGCTTCATCTCCCTCACAGTTCTTTCTATCTTGATGTGAATGTACTAAACTGAAAGGTGTGGCATAGAACCTGAAGAACAGAAAATGCATAACTGTCCAAATACTTACAGTCTGGATCGTTCATGTATGTTTACCTTGAGGCCTTCAGTAGGTGAGCAGCTGAGGAGGACCAGGTTGTTCCTCTGCGTGTTTGTGGGAGTCCAGGGCCACAGCTCCTCACTGGGCTCATCCAGGTTCCACCAGCAGAGCGCCACATCCTGGAGACGGCTGAGACCCACGTGTCTGTGGAGCCTACGACCCCGTCCGCTCACCTCCACACACACCACCTGGGCACGGAAACACAAATGCAGACTATGCACTGATATGAGAGTCCAAATGGGCAACAGAGTAAGAAGACAGACAGTACGACGATCAACACTGACAGACACACCCACACAGTTAGAACATATCCTATGAAGAAGGGGAAGTTATCAGACTATTTTAGTGATTCATCTATTTGGATTCACCTATCTAGCCTGTTTCAACACCTGAGGGCTCTGAAACTTCGGAAATCTGTAGCCTCAAATATCACTCTCCCCTGTCCTTCCCCGATCGTGTTTGTGATGTCTAAGGTTGTTTTTTATCTTCCATTATTAATGTCTGTGTGTGTTTTGTTCTGTCGGACTTGTTGTTTTAGTGATGTGCATATTTTTGGAAGGTCCGCTACTTCAAGGTGGCCAAATAAAGAGACGACGGTATCGAGCTCTCGGCTTTGGGGTGTCACACGCTAACATAGAAATTAATACACGATGGGTTGATGCATGCATGTATGCACACAGAAACACACATACATACATAAAAATGGCATGTACATACACACTTAAATAGACATACTAAGAGCAAACACACACAACATTTAACAAACAGTGCTCTATCCAGAAGCACTTTTATAAAGCAAGTGAAATTGCAGGTCTTACACTGTGACTTTGCCTTTCATGTACACCACAGCTCAAGCACGCACAGCCCAATATTCATACAGGCCTTTCATACACTCTTTATCTCCACTCACACTCACTAACACAATGAACTAGCTAACTGAGTCGATGACTAACATGCATACATTATCAACACGCTATAAGTGTCCATGACCTTGTCATGGGCAGAAGAGCGGCTAGGACCCGACAGAGGAGGACAGGAGGCATGGAGGTAAAGAGAGATGAATAAAGGATGGTAATGAAGAAAAGGTACTGTTTTGGATTTGGACAGGATAAGAAAGAAGAGGGGTGATGGCCGCTTTTGTGCTTAGGGAGATGGGAATAGAGGAATCAATCATGCTTGAATGAAGGGATGAATGAAGGACAAAACAAAAAGCATACATAAGGAGAGAGAGAGGTAGAATAATTGGAATTTTTGAAATAGATCAATGGACAGTTTGTGCCAAAATAAATATTTGAAACCCAAGAAAAGAGCAGACAGATGTAAAATCAAAATCCTACTAAATAGGTATGTTGTCAAATGCAGGAATACCAGACTGTCTTTAGAAATTAAATTTAAAAAAAACAAAAACAAAAAAAACGCACACTGTATTTAAAATAAAAAAAAAAGCCCAGGAACATGCAGAAATTAGTATATCGACAAGCTGTACTGTATGAGTAGAGCAGATTTCGGGTTCAGTGGTCCATGTCTGCCCTTCTTGCCCCCTTGGGGTTCCCCCCAAAAAAATACAGAGACGAATGAAAATGATGGAAGTACATCTGATGATAAAGGGAACAAAGAGTTGCCCCAAACAGCTGAACGGGAGATCACTAACAGATTGGAAATGGAAAAGAAGAAAAAAAAAATCTGAAAATCACTGGGTTAATAACACACTCTATCTCTACCCCTTGCATACCCCCTCCACCCCTCCATCCCTACCCATCTTTTCCCTCTTCTATTTTTTTTTTTTTTTTGCTGGCGTTTGCTGGTCAGCAATAATCAAAAACCACTTTCTGTGGGCCGGATTAGTTTAGCCCCCCCCACCCCCCTTCATGCCCCCACTCTCCCTTTCCAGCTTAGCCCACTGGACCAGGGCTATGTGTGTGTGTGTGTTTGTTGTGGGGGATGGGTAGGTGGAGCGATGTGCACACGTGTGTGTATGTTGCAGGTTGCATGCACATGCACTGACAGAGGTATGGGGTGGTGGCTGAGTGAATGTGTATGTGTTAAGGTGGTGGTGGTGGTGGGGGGTGTGTCTTATCAGGACTCTACTTGAGACAGACGCATTACAGGAGAACGATTGCCTTTATACACACCAACATGCACACGCACCCACACACACTTTAACAAAAGGGCCTGGCAGTAATGTGATAATGCCAGGGTTAGCGGTTAGCCAGCTAGTGAAGGAGGACACAGTGAGGTTTTGTTTTGGGGGAGGGAAAGAACAGGACAACACATAATCAGACCTGATACTAACACCTATAAAAAACGCCTCTCAACACACACCTTTATGAGAGATTAATAGACAGAAACGGGAAAAAAGTGGAGAATTTGAGGCAACCTGGGCATATTGATCCCACAGTAAAAGCCATAATCCCATAGTGACCACACTGAACCTACCTGTTGTGCACAAAGATACAAACAGAAATTGGACAAATACCCATCGTTTAAAGATTGTATTGGGCCAGATGGACAGGATATATGGGTATCAAAATCACCATGGAAATAAGTTGACATATATAGTATAAAAATAGTGATTAGGATAGATTTTGGCAGTGCGTACCTAACTGGTTAACTGCCTAATTGACCTGTAACATTCTCATTAATTTCAAGCAGGTCTTGAAGTTGTTTTTCAAGATTGCCAGAAAATAAGGTCAATGTTGGATTGGTGATTAGGGATGTCAATGGTTAATCAATTAATTTAATTCATAATTGTACTGGTTGAAAATACATTAACTGATAATGCAGAAGACAAAGACATGCTGTGTTGTGAATGTTCTGTCGTTTGCCGTGGTAAGATGGAAATTACACATTTTTGCAACACGAGTCGAATGTTTGTATGCTCTCCAATGTGCAGCACTGTTTGCTTTAATACTTTGGATATTGTCTGCATTAACAATGAACAGCAACAGATGGGAGAGGAAGCTCTGCAATTTGTAAATATTTTGAATTGTTTCATTTTTATCATTCAAGTAACATATCATCATGTCAATGGTTAAAAACAGTTTTACCATGGAAAAAGACCTTTGTATATCATAAATTGTTAACAATTAACCGACTATTGATTGTTAACATGGCTGGCGATCAATTAATGATGCTGCAAGTGATATATCTTAAGTATTCGTTTGTATGTACATAGAAGTCAAACTACTTCATTGAACAGCCAATATTCTGAGTAGACTTTCCAACCCAGAGTAGGCTGTTTAACTGTGAAGGGGTCAATAATGTAACAAAGACCAAGCAGGTCCTTAAAAAAAAAAGACTGGTTCTCAAAGGTTTAATATGTTTGGGATTTTAGAGATAATTTTATTGAAAGAAACCATATCCTTTCAGACTGTGTTTCTCGTCTTTTTATATTTCCTGTATACTGCTGCTGAAAGAACATGTGACCTGATTAAATGTGAAATAGACATGAGATAGAGTTAGACAGTGATATGGGATGACTCCTCCTTCTTTTGACTATGTTGCTTTCTACTTCTCTCTCTCTTACATAAATACACACAAACACACATTGAAGAACTCATGCCTTCAGCAGTTGGCTCCATCAGTTCCTTCTACTATACCTTGATTTCAGAGGGTGAGAGTTTGTCTGTTCGCCTGCCACTCTCTGGGGACTCCTGGTTCTTTTTGTTGAGGTAGACTGCAGCCACTTGGCTCTGCTCCAGGAAGGACAGCAGAATCAGCCTATCACTCAGCACCGCTGGGAATGACATCATCACAGCCTTCACTTAATGTCATGATTCAAAATAGAAAACAACTGTTCATTGTTAAACCTTAAGGAGTCTGCTGTCCTAAAATATCAACACACACATTGATTACTACCTTTACAGTTTTTTTATGTAAAACACTACGTCTTGAACAATAACAATTCACGTGTTTCTTAATGTTTTTCTATATCCTGGAATCTATGTTTCATTTTGTTGTGTACTTTTATTTTCAGTTTCTGTGTTGGAAGCAGGCCATCTATGTGTCTAGCTGTCACAGGATAACTGATAAATATTCAGCCCTCTTACAGAGTATATAAAAGCTGTGTAATATCCTGATAAAGGTCCTCACTCGTTGGTGAAATTAAGAAGAGTCTTCCTGTTAGTCAGCTAATGTTGCAGAGATGTTTTTGTCATTCAGCCTGTTAACTTCTACACAAAGAAAGAAAACATATTAAAATTTCACTTGATGGTTTAATAAGAACATAGGTTGCCCTCCCTCTGCTGTTTGCATGAATTCCTATTGAGGATGTATTTTGTGTGTTTGTGAATGTATATGTTTGTTGCTCTCAGATGCCTGTGAACCAACTACTATTCTGCACTTGGAAATAAAATTTCTACTATATTTATACTACTACATTTATACTATAGTATCATTTATCAGTAGCTATGTTATACTGTATAATATAATTTAGAATAGTTTGGAGAAGGAGGAGAGAAGTTCAGTCTTTCTCTGTCTGCCTTCCATTCTTTCTTCCTAATTTTTTCTGTCTCTCTCTTCTCCTTTACTCTTCCTTCTGTCTAGTTTCCCTGTCTCCTCCCTCCACCTTCCCTCATCCTCTCCTCTCTTTTCCTCTGCCTCGTGTATTCTTTGTATCTCCTTCGTCTCCTGTTCTCTTCTCTCTTCCCCTCCTGTCAGTGCACTGCAGGCTCTAAGGCCTTTTTGTGGTAGAAACTTGATCCTGTTCAACTCTTCAGGAGCTGCATGGAAACGCTGATTAGCAATTAAGCCCCCCTCTCCTTCAAATTAATCTGTTTATGAAACCAATTAAATGGAAAGGAAGGGGGGTTGTTACACGTCTCTCAGATATCCTGCTTTGAGTTGAACGAGTAAGGCTGCACCCCGAGATTTAGAAATCTAACCGGCAATTAACCATGGCATGTGTGTATTTATAAACGTGTGGGTACTGGTATGATTACACTTCAAATCATCCTGTTGTGTGAAAATTTCAAATTAATATGCAAATATTCATGAGAGGGAAGTGAAACATCGCTTGAAAATACAGAAAAACTAGCATCTTAAATCAGGTCAATTGAGTCAGTCTGTCCCTATGTTGAAGTTGGATTATGAAGCATTTGTAATGAAAACTGGTTCAACACTTAAACCAATACAAAACACAACCATTAATGTTGCCTTGGCTCTCTGAAACAACGTTTAATGCAATGGTAAGCGTCTTTGTAACAGATTACAGACAAATCAAGTTAAATGCAGTTTAGTATTGATCTCTATGGGTGTCTATAAACGGGATTAGGATTAATCCCATTCATTCCCAAATGAAGGAGGGGATATGAAAGCAGGCTGTGGCCCAATCTGGGACCAGGTGGCTGATTTAGCATTAAGGGCCAGACCTTCATGACCCACCATGATACACCCCCCAGACACACAGACACACAGACACACACACACACACACACACACACACACACGCACACTCATAGTTTGTACATGTACACATTCATACTTGCACATGCACAGGTAGCAACATATACGTTCATACATGCAAGCCTATAACCTTCCTTTACACATACATAGTGCCACACAACAATTGACATGGTAAATACAAACCAGCCACATGTTAAAGCATGTGGTTGGTTTGTATCTGTGTGTATCTCACCTCATACACACAGACAGAAACACACACACACACACAAAGATAGTCGCCTAAATCCATTTAATGCCATCTCCTCAGCAGCATGTTGACATAAGAGGCCAATGGGCTTAACCAAAGCACATTTAAACATGGGTAAATGAAACTGGCTATGAAAAATCACTTAAGGATGCTTAATCGTAGAGCATATGCGCAGCTTGGCCCAGCCATCGGCCAAAGGAAGCTGGTAATACTTTGATGGTGTAAAATATATGTAATCTACTGCTCTGTATGATGCAATCAGAGCTCATGGTAGGAACACGGAGTTAAGTGGCATTGAGGATACAAAGTTTAAAGAGAGGACAGTAAGCCAGCTTTGTCACATCGTGAAACAAAAAACGACCCGGCTGCAACAAAACACACAAGGCCTAACATGCAGCTCGATCCATGGAAATTAGAAAAGGGATTTGTTTCAGCATTCATATAATGAAAACCTTTTTGCTTAAGAAAGTTGTCAAATCAAATTAATTCTCTGTCATTACACTGTGACTTACATTTAAAATTTTTTTTTAATTAAAAACAATTAACCGATTAAAAGAAAACTGATTTGCACCTATTTTGACAACTGAGTTACAGTTTCATTCATTTTTTTTCCAGCAGAAATGCCAAATATTTGCTGGTCCTAGCTTCTCAAATGTGAGAAACTTGCCTCTTGTTTTTGTTATATATGAGAGTATGTGAAATATTTTTTGGGACTGAATTGTTGGTTGGTCAGTTTTGGTTCTATGAAGTTGTAAAATGATGAATTGATTAGTGGAAAAAATAACAGATGAAATGATGAAAACAAATTGTAGATGTACATGTTTGATTTTCTTAAAATTAATCTGACACTGCAGTGACTGACTGTACAAATATATAGAGATGATAAGTCAGTAGCATATGTCACAACACCACACACTTCCACCAGTCACACCTTGATTGTAATTGTGAACTGTTTCAGTAATTGTATGTTGCAAATGTGCTGGACGGTGTGATCTGGTCTGGCTCTCTACTCTAATTGTCTCAGACTAATTTAACAAGTGACAGATGTGAGAACAGCCTCTAACCTATTACAACCCCACCATACACACACACACACTCTCACAAAATCCCCGGAACCCACCCTCTCACAACCATTACTCTAATAATTAGTGCCTCTGAGGCTTTGAATGGAGCACAGTGGGAGGTGAGTGGTTGTATGTGTACTTGGGTGTGTGTGGGTGTGTGTGTGTGCACCCACCGCAGTATGTGCCATTGTGTGTGTGTGGGCGTGTGCATGTGTGCTCAAGTCTCTGTGTGTGTACGCCTGTAAATGTAAGTGGACATACAGTAAGCGCTTGTTGGTCTACGTAAAAAAAAAGTCTGTGCATCTGTAATTACATATGTATTGAGAATGAGTATGAGTACACTTGTACACACTATGTGTGGATGTGAGAGTGTGTGTGTATGTGTGTCTGCACACTATAGGGGCTTTATCAAGTGTCTGGAGACCTTGGGCGGAAGCGGGGAGGGTGGTGTTATGAACAAATAATTGATACAGAAAGAAAAAAAATAATTAGCAGATTTGGGCCGGTGTCCACGGCCCCTTATTCTCTCCTGCCAGGTCTGCAGAGCGAGAGAGCACAGTGCGAGTGGGGGCGGGGTGGGCGGTACTCCCTGGAGGAACGCGCGATGGAGGAAAAACACTGATGGATGCTCTTAAGGGAAGGCCCCTGGACACACACAGCACAAAAGGATTTGCCCGCAATTAGCTAGCAGAGTTGCCACGCTCACCTGTGGCACCTGCTATGTGTGTTAGTCAGCGCAAGAGTGTTTGTGTGACAAAGTGGTGAGGAGAGGGGAGTGTGTGTGTGTGTGTGTGTGTGTGTGTGCGTGCATGCATGTGTGGTGAGCAGGTGTTAGCACACAGACGGGGCTGACAGTGGGAGATGCATGTGTGTGTGCGTGGTAGATGGTTTGGTAGTTTTAAAATACTGAGCATTTAAATGCAAATGTCTCTGTTTGTACATGTGGCTGTGCGCAGAGATAGGTAGCCCAGCCATATGGTAGAAACAATGATGCTTGTGTCCTTAAATCTGCTTAAACCACAGTGAACCTCTGGAATATTTAAGTCACATATAAACCATCATTTTATTCAGTGAATACAGGAGAAGGCATTCTTTCCTGTGATAATGTTACACAACAGCACTAATTAGCATCAGTGGCACTAAAATAACCAAAATCACAGTCAGACATGTCTAAAGGCTTTAATGTAGTGGTTACCAATGTTGATTAAAGAGTAAAAAACATTTTGAAACAAATAAACATATATATACCAAAGGCTAAAAACAGCCCCCTAGCCCCCTGAAGTTCCTGAAGTTTAATGACAAATAAACACAGAACAGGTCATTATTTTGGTGTGTGTGTGTGTGTGTGGGTGGGTGGGTGTGTAACTAACCATCACTGACGGTGTTAGCTGGTAGTCGGCCCACTAATGTGCGGTCCACACACACTTGTTCAAGTTGAGGTCCATTTAGGGTCAGGGTCACCAGTACTCCACTGCTCAGCATCAACTGTGCACACACAGACACACATTTTTTTTGTTGTTGTTGTTATTTCACCTCTGATATTACCAATGACAGAGATTCAGTGCTAAGCTCTAACCTAGACAGAAATAAAAAAATGTGCCAAATATTCTGACTGTCACTGAAACAGAAAAGGACTAAATTAACGAAACCATATGTCCTCTGTCCTTCAATCTACACTCAGAAACACAAACATGGCATCTGTGGGGTAGAGCAGAAAATGGTCAAAATATATTCTCATCCTGGTCTTCCATATTGTAATTTTTCTACTTTGCTCTATTCTATACACATCTATCTACATCAAACATCTATTGCCTGACTATTGTCTGTCCTCCTCCTCTTTGCTCTTCCTGAGGTTTCTTGCACTTTTTGGAGTGGTGGGGGATGGATGCCAAGCAACTAGCGAATTAGCCATAAGGGATCAAAAAATGTCACATTACAATCATGCTGACATTGTTTTAAATGTTTTCTATTAGCTTAAAATGACCAGGTAACTGGTATTAGAGCCCAGTGAAGCTCTTTATCAGAGGCCCAGTCTGGGACGTACATTCAGCTTCTGCTAGTACCTAAGGCTGGAAAAGTGTGTATGTGTTTGAGCATGTACGTGTGCGTACAGAAGGTGGTGAGCTGAGGAGGGTGTGTACCTGGCAGCAATGCTTGTTTCTCCATCTGGTGTGAACACAGGTGTTGGTCTGCAACAGTTCCTGAATGAGCGTGATGGATAAACAGAGAAAGACAGAGAGACAGTGAGAGAAACAGAGCAAACAGAGTTGTACTGGAGTCCAACCAGCCCCCACACAACTCGTGACCACAGAAACACAGACCTGATGTAGTTCTGAAGCTCAGAGAAACACAGAATTGTGTTTAAACATGTCATTTTGACAATAAGCCTGTATTTCATGTTAGGAAATAGACCAGCAAAAGAGATGTCTGTTTGCCTCTGCCACAGTTGTGAAACAGTGATATTTTGTGAATCAATTAAGTAAGTTTCCATCTTTTTGTAATGCCGGTACCGCTCATACTTGCATTAATTATCTTGGTGGTACACAGTACTGGACACTTGCCGCCACAGGTGGCCACTGCAGCAGTTCCTGTTCATGGAGGGGTGGGGGAGAGTTGAAAGAGGATGCAGGTAAGGACTGCTTGTGAGCGTGCATGTGTCTGTGTGTCAGTGTGTGTGTGTGTGTGTGTATGGTCGGTCATTCCTGCCACATTCCAAACCCAGCTGGGGTGGGATGGATGAAGGGAGAGAGTGGGACGGAGGAGGAGGAGGAGGGTGGTTGTGGAGGTGAGCTGGGGTGTTTCTAGTTTCAGACAATGGTCACTGGTGAGAGGAGGGAGGTGGATGGGTGGAGAGCGTGTGTGTGTGTGTGTGTGTGTGTGTAAGTGTCACAGGCAGATTCCAGCAAACAAAGCTTGGTCTGTACTGCCACAAGTACAGAGGGGAAGAGTGGGGGGAGGAAAGGGCCAAGGAAGAGGGGGATGAATGAAGGGAGAGGAAGGGAAAGAGGAGGAAGAGAAGGAGGGAGGAAGAGAAGGGATGAGGGGGCAGCCTGCAGCCCCCTGATCCCCTCAAATATCCCCCTCGATGACAGAGCTCGGCCGAAAGAGAGGTGATGAGAGAGAAGAGGGAGAGAGGAGAACAAACGGGAACGACAGGGAGAGTGAAGGGAGAGGGAGAAAAGAGAGAGAATGCCCCTATTTGTTAATCAATCGGCCGTTTCGGAAAGGGAAAACTCCGAAAATCCCCAGAGGGAGGAAGAAGACTGGGGGCAGGCTGGGAGGGATGGTGAGGGGGTGGGGGGGTGGGGTGGGGGGTGAACAGAGTAGGCGGGTACCTCCAACTCCTTTAGCGAATCGCGTAGCTTCTCTGGTCGGCGGTTCCTGGGGGTCCACAAATAGCCTCGAGCTACGGAGGAAAAACACGAGAGGAACCAGAGGATCATGTGACTTGAACTTTTAAACACAGACACAGGAGAAATCATTTTTTAAAAAGGTACTCATGGGAATTCACAAGCCTGGAAAGGGTTAAAGGGTTGAACTTTATATCTGGGTTGTGATCTAAGTATGAAAAGGGGGTGATTGGGGAATAAAGGGTGGTGACAAGACAGTCAGGTGGAATGAAGATGGAATGAGATGCAGGTACATGAGGCAGGCGTTCCAAAAAGCAACGCTGAATCTGTTCATGCAGGAAAACAACCGCACTTTGAACAGGAACTTTTTCAAGAGCTCATGAACTTCAGTTCAGTTTCAACTGCAGGAATAAATCCTGAGTCGCATTAAGTGCTGAAATCAAAAGAAAATTATTTGACAGTTATTTTTATAATCAATTAATTCTTAAGTCATTTGTCAAGCAAAAATTCCTTGCTTGTTGCAGCTTCTGAAATGTGAGGATTTGCCGCTTTTCTCAGTTTTAAGTTGGTGTAAATGGATTACTTTTGAGTGTTAAACTGTTGACTGGACAAAAGAAGCAATAGCATTTTTCCCTTTTTTCTGGTAATTTACAGACTAAGAAATAAATCAATTAATTGGACAAATGATCAATTTTGAATTCTGTTGGTGAGGAGTTCCACATATTTCCCCAAACAGAAACAGCCATGGGACTACATGAGGAAAGGGCACCTTAAGGTTCTCCATTATGTTATTCGTTATGTTAAGGTTACAGAGCCAGGAACCCTGAGAGTAACCAGGATATTTAGGCATTTATTGGTGAGTTTAATGACATGATCAAACCTTAACATATTTCTTAAAAATATGGCAGTCGGGAGCTCTTATCTGCTTGTTCATTGTATAGTTCTATATCATCTTAAGACACTTGATTGCTCTAAAAACTACTTGTGAACAAGAAGTTACACAATAACTTAAGGTAAGAACATCATGGATGTTTGCAGCAAAAAGCAATGAATGTAGAAATTCAGGGTTCATCTCTCCAAATAAGCACCTGACACGAGCATTGCCTACCCTTAGTACCAATAACTATTATTCACTGTTATTCATTTACTTACACCAAATGTAAAACTACTGCTTCTATTTAAAAAAACTACATCGATGAAGTTAGAAGCTTTATATTTCTGACTGCCGTGTCCCCAAAGCAGAAAAAGTCTTAAGCCTGCTGCTTACAGATTGATGTAGCTGCACAGAAGGAGCAAAAATATTCTACAAAATGTCCCTTCAAAACACACAAACTATATAGTCCTCGAGGAGAAGCAAATATTTAATCGTGAGGACTTTTGGCGCTCTTGAGTTGAGTTATCTCCCAAATGCAACCTCACAGTTAGCAGCACATATCTTAACACGTACCACACTAAGGCCCCTTCATTTTAATTTCCCAGCCCTCCCTTTTCTCCTCCATCTCTAGTGGTTAAACACAGGGAGGGAAGGATGTGGAAAAAAAACAGCTAATTGAATTTGTGCATCTGCTTCTGCCCACGCATATACATGAAGTTCAGTGGGAGAACAAAAAAGGGAAAGGAAGCACTGCTGTTTTCAATATGGTGCAATCACTTCACTATCTGTTTATTTTACAGTCTCCCTTTTCATCTTAACTGAAACGAACCATTAAGGAGTGGGGTTCTCTATTAAGAATGAGTGGGAAGAGGAGGTAAATAGATGCATGCAAATGAGAGTGGGGAGGGTGGAGGGGGGGTCAGGGGAGAGAGGAGGGAGGGGAGGGCAGGGGGATGAGTGTTCGTCTCCTGATAAGGGTGTTTGTATTCCACTACTGGGTGAAAAGCAGAGAGAGTAAGGGGAAGAGAGGGAGGGAGAGAATAGAGGAAGTAAGGCAGTTGACTGACTAGGACAACGATTTCTGGAAGATGGTCATCTACTAGTGAGATTATTAGGGCCCAAACACATACACACACAGGTAGATTGTCTTGATCACTCTGTAAGTGCCTCTGTTGGAAACTTACCTTCACAGAACTGGAGTTTCTCATTGTAGTAGTGATGTTCCAAGGAAACGCCTGGGAAAAATAAAGAGGCCAAGTGAAGGGTTTGACTTGGAATATATACAGTACATTGAAAGAGCATGGTGCACAGGATACATGACTCTAGTCTCTATATGATGTAGATAAAGAGGAACAGAAAACTAAGCTGGATCTCAAAATCCCCTTAGCTCCCATGGGCTGTGTTGGCAAAGTATAACCCATAACAGCGCCTCATGTCCGGTCACTGTGAGCAAGAAAGTGGCCAGTCTGGTGGCCGGCCTCTCTGGCAGGCTGGAACACCTCTAGGATTAGTAGTATTAATCAGATAAGGGGGTGAGGGGCCAGACAGGCCCAGACATGGGCACCTGCTCTGGGGCTAGGTGGGGAAGGCTGGTGGGGGGGGGTACCCCCGGAGCCGCTCCAATGAGCCTGGGTCTCCCTCTAGTGGAGAGATGTGGAACTATCATTTAACCTTTCAGAAAACCAATCAAGAGTTGTTTGAATGTTGTCTGTGCTTTTTCAAATGATCGTGTGTATGTCAAAGCAAGAACAACATCACACACATACTCTCAGTTGCCAGTTTATCAGATATACTGAAATCAACACAGTCTAATACAATAGTCCTTAAATAAATCCTACCTTGATGAAAGTAATGTTTAGTTTTTGTTCTGTTACTTAGCCTAATCTCTTTGTTAAATGGGGTGGACAAAACCATAGAGACACCTGCCAGAATAATACAATACAACAGCACTACAGACTCCAAAACATTTTCAACAAAAACTGAGCATTACAACACTCATGAGGGAAAGACTTATTGCAGGGCTGTTGTATTGTTTGTATTGACTGCATTAGTTTTGGCTAGGTGTACCTAATAAACTGGAAGAAAACACTGCCTTCAGCTTAAAGGCCCTGGAGACATATTTTCTTTCTCAATCAGCCTCCTACTATGATGTCCTTCATGAACACACTGTTTAGTGTCAAAGTCAGAACAGTTTTTCTTACTGTCGCTTATTTAGTCATGAATATAGAGAAATACAAAAGAATTAAAGCTGAGTTTTCAGGAGCTTTTTTTCCCCTTTTATTTATTTTCTTTCTTTCTTTTTTTGTTAAGGGACCTTTACGTAGTAAGAGTCAAAATATTAAGGCAGCATATTGTTTTGAAATGTACTTTTTTCACAGTCTGGCTGAGCTCTTGCCCTACAAACTATCAAACGGACAAATTTTAATCTAATCTAATGTAATCTACTGTATATGCAGTCGAATCATGACCTGAGCTATCGTTACACTGCTGTGTGAAAATGTTGTGATACTTTTGGATGGTGATTCTGCTCCGTCTCACCCCTCCTCCCCCTCTCCTCCCTCCACTCTGATATCAAGCCACACTTTAGTAATCCTCCAAATGAAAGGATTTGGAGAGAGAGCATCGTCTCCCCACTGAACATTGGAATGAAAGAGAAGGCAGCTTCTCAGATGAGAGAGAAGGGAGAGAACCCCATGATGAGAGAGAGAGAGAGAGAGAGAGAGAGAGAGGAAGAGACAGAGAGACATACTGTACACAAAATGAGGAAGAACAAAATATACATGGGAAGAGAAAAAACTGAGACAAAGAGAGGGAAATCAATGAAAGAGGCAGAAACATGAGACAGGCACAGTAACAAAGGGAAAACAGATAGCGAGAGGGAGACACTGAAAACACAATGCACAAAATTAATGGAGAAAAGGAGGGAAATGAAAAGAAAGATATATTTACTTTATGTCTTTGAGAAGACAGAAAGAAAAGGAGAGAGAAGGTTTATGCACTACAGTGAATACACCATGCTACAAAATAAGTGCGTTTCCATCCACCTGTTTTTATGTGCATTTTAAATTTGAGTGGAATCTGAGTGGAAACACCACAAATTTGGAAAAACTTTGACACACTGCAAAAACATTTTTACTCTTGGATCGATAAAAAATAAAAAGACAAAGTGCAATGGAAAGAACTCAGTGAATAAATCATGACGTATATCATGCATGTCACTTAAACATCCACTGAGGAGACAAAAAATAGCGGCAGATGAAGACATCAGATCTGTGTGGGGCAATGAGGTACCACAAGTTAATACAGCAAACAAATTTCCATAATCTTGTTGCACCTTCTTATTCTGCAGTAGTTTAATGGTACCTGACTGGAGAATTAAGACCAGCAGCTCTTTATCTTAATCCTATCCTAATATTCACATAATGATAGTGGATGGAAACATGCATTCATTAGCATTTTCTTTTAGACTTTCTCAAAATTCACTTAAAATTCGTGCTAAAATTTGGTTTTAAACCCACTAAGTGAACTGAATAATATAAATTAAAGCAGCTCTTAGCAATATTTTAGATTAATAATGAAACAAATTGCTCATAGTAACAAATGCACAGAGAATTATCACCTGACTCTGCTGCTCCCCTCGACAGCAGTGGTGGAGCCAAAAACAGAGCAAAAAGTGAATATTGGGATTACATTTGCCAGGTCGATGTAAACACAACTCCAAATGAATGATAATGTTGTTCGATGTCTTCTAGATGAGTAAATGAGCATTGTTCATATTAACCTTTGATCAACTCAGTGCGAATCTAAAAATTCTTGCAATTTTCATTAAAAAATGAATACACACAAACACAAAAAAGTAAAAAAGGCAAAGGATGAGGCAGCCCATCCCTGCTGCTGGGACTGTGGGGGAGCGATTTGAGCACTTCCTGATGGTAAGGGAAGCCACATGGCCTGAGGCAATATGAGGCTGGACTACATGGGGCCTCCTGCTATGTGATCTAGGAGAAAGTCAACAGTTTAGTTTTCCTATCGCTGTGTGGCAGGACCCCAGGTCAACAGGAACACAGGGAGTGTAAGAGATAGAACCACAGAGGC
>BRZM01003716.1:0-35202 GCA_033238685.1 Lates japonicus
GCACATCAATGACGCCTGATGCTTTAGACACTGGAGACTTCAGCCTCTCTCTGAGAAAACCCCAACTCTCTGACAGCGGAGACTACACCTGCACCATCAGTAATATCAGAGCAGAGCGGAGACTAACAGACGTACAGCTGCAGGTCAAAGGTCAGTGCTGTGAATTGTCGTAGTTGAACAAAGAAAACTGAAGCTGACTTTTGGATTCAATTTATTTGCAAAGGAACCAACAACACACAGAACATTCCAGTGCTTAGACTATCATATGGTATAATGAATTATAGGGTACAGTGAAGTGGGACAAATGTCCTTGTGTTCTTGGGTATGTGAGCAGAAGTAGATCAAGAGAACTCTGACAGGTGTATGACCAATGATGTTAGGAAGACACTGGGGTGGAGACAGTTATCATCTGTAATCCACTGTTCTCCAAAAATGATGGATAAACTGGCAACAAGAGATTTGAGATATACATTTTTTCAGTTTACACTGAGAAACAATCAACAGGAACTCTAACATCTTAGTTTGTTTTCATTATTTCCTATTTTTAAATATATCATGAGTGTATCAAACCATGAGTTGATTGAATTATTACATGCCTAGTCTGGACTGTTGCCATATGTCAACTATTAAACAACTGCGAGACTGGAAGGAACATTAGTGGTAAGACAAGGTCAGAGATCAGAGGCCATTAAATCCAGGTCATTCATTATGTTACCATCAGTATTACTGCTGTTGTTTGTGTACTTGACATTGTGGTTTGTTGACTTCTAAGACTCCCAGGTGGAGGTGGAGGTGGAGGAGGGGGTGGAGTCTGTCCGGCTGCCCTGCAGAACAACAGCTGATCTGCCAGCGGACACCACAGTGGAGTGGAGCCGCTCAGAGCCAGAACTGATGATGGTCTTCTTGTATCAGAACGGCAGTTACGACCTCGAAAGACAGAATGAGTTTTACTGTGGCCGAACAGAGATGAATGAAGACCTGCTGAGAACTGGAGACCTCAGTCTGACCCTGAAGTACCCCACAGACAGAGACACAGGAACCTACATCTGCACCATCTATACAGCTGGAAACACCCTGAGAGAGAAAGTAGTTCTGCATGTGAGACAGGACAAAGGTCAGTACTGAAGCTAAAGGTCAGAGGTCAGTGGTGTAGATAAAGGTCAGAGGTCATGTTGTTCTTCGTTTCTATTGTCCACAGAACGATTTCCATCCTGGGCCACAGGTCTCCTGGTTCTCCTGGTTGTTGCTCTTATTGTTGCTGTGGGTCTTCTGGTTCGACATTACTCCACATGCCAGGTATGTCTCTACTACTACATTACCATGATACTGATGGTGAAGATGTTTCCCTCTGTGGCTCGATTGACTGTGAGACAGGGCTCTTGTTCCAAGCTAAAAAGAGTTGAGTTAAAAACAGCTGATACAGAGAGCTGAAGAGAAACTTGAGGTTTTGTTCCAGACGTCAGAAAATCTCATTCAGACTCATTGATGAGGAAGAATCAGCTCTACAACATGACTTTACTCAGCAGTTTGTTGTGTGCTTCACTGCATTTATATGGACACAGATGGAACATTGTGAACCATGTTCTTCTTCTGTGGTGGTAAACAGCAGCCAACGCATGACACCATGTGCTGACACTAAATATTGCAATACAACAGTCATGTTAGCAGCTTCAGTAAAGGTTCCTCTTGACTTGTGCTCGGTCGTCTGGTCGACTTCTGTTGAGAAACATTAGAACAAACTTCAGATTGTTGAGAACAGAAACATTAGATCTTCATTGATTCTGTGCTGATGTGTGTGAGACATGGCTGAGTAAAGAACAGACGTCAGGTGAGCTCAGGTCACCTGGTTGTTCCAGGTCCTCAAACAAACTGTTGGAGCTTCTTGTGTCTGAATACTGAGTGTTCTCCACCAACATGAGATTACAGAAGGATGAGACAGTGGTCCTGTTAGCATCAGTGCTGCTGCTGCTGTCTGTGCAGCTGATGATGTGCTGTTGTCACTCAGTCTACAAGGGTGGGAGGTGGATTCGAAGGGTGGAGTCTGTCCCAGCTGCCCTGCAGAACCAAGGTGACTGCCTGAAAGGCGTCAGAGTGGGTGGAGGACAGTTATTAAAAAGTCCATGTGTGTAAAACGCTCTGGTAACCTGAGAACAGGACCCATATTACAGAAGCAGACGAGATGAATGAAGACCTGCTGAGAACCGAGACAGATACTGACCCTGAAAAAGAAACCCACAGGTAGGTTGGCAGCACTACACACGTCTGCATGAGGGAGAAACATCTGATGAAAAACAAGTGAAATTAGAGATCAAGATCCAGTGCTGTTGAGGTTGAACATGTTGAAACTGAAGTTTAGATCCATACATGTAAATATCACAAGAAAAGCAACATACAGACTTAATGTGAAGCAGCACATAGAAAAAATTCACATCATCAAGACTCTGATCATCATTTTAGTTTCTGATTTACAACCGCGATTTCCTTCTGCTCTAGTCTAGTTCTGTCCTTCAGCTTTCTCTACAACTTTGTCACTCGCTAATAGTGGCAAACTGCTGCTGCATGTCTGTACAGCTGATGATGCTTTTGTTGTCCTCTCAGACTGTCACGTGAAAGTGGATTCAGGGGTGGAGTGCAGCCCAGCTGCCCTTTAAAACACGGTGAGCCTGCCTGAAAATGTCAGAGTGGAGTGGAGGACCACTTACAGGAAGGTCCATGTGAGAGGCAGCTCTGAGCGAGCCTGAGGGAACAGGAAGATGATGATTACAGAACCGGGCAGAATGAATGAGGGCACTGAACTGGAGACTCAGTCTGACCCTGAAACACCCACAGACAGAGACACTAGGAAGATACAGCTGTGAAGTCTACAACGAGGAGATCAGGAGAAGGAAAACAGTGGTGATTAAAGTCCAAGGTCAGAGTTATCTGTTTGTCTCTGGTTGTCTCTGAGGCCTGTACCATGAAGGGAATTTAACCTCCTCTGGTTTAACTCTGGGTGAGTAAGGGAAGTCAAGGTTGACAAACCCTGGTTCTCTAAACTGGTGTTAAACAGTATAACAGTGGTTAAGTTGTCAGCAGTGCAGACAGAGAGTTGTGGCATAATGAGTCATTCTCAGATGAAGAACTCAAGTTAATTCTGTTGGTTTATGAGTTATTTAAAGAGACTCTAACAGCAAAATATGACAAAACCATGGAGACTGAAGTGTTCACAGCAAACAGAAAAAAGATGGAACTTATAAAAACTGGAGGGCACGCCATTTTCACAGACAGAGTCACTGGCCATAGAAAATTACAAAAGAACACCAACGTAACCACGAACATTACCTAAATTATCATGGCAACAGCCCTCAGGTAAAATCTGTTCATCTTTCATAGTACGGGTTAATCCAGAAGTTACACCAACACCTGGTTTTAGTTTCTAGATTTCTGTCCCTATTTACCTTCTGCTCTGATCAGTTCTGTCTGTTTACAACTTTGTCCTCCTTCAATAAGTGATGACAAACTGCTGTATGTCTGTACATGATGATGTCCTTTGTTGTCCCTCTCAGTCCAACAGGTGGAGGTGGAGGGGTGGAGTCTGTCCAGCTGCCCTTTCAGAACTACAGGTGATGCCTCAAGACATCAGGTGGAGTGGAGGAACAGAGACAATGAAGGTCCATGTGTGTGAGCGACAAAACCAGCTGAAGAACAGGACCAGGTTGCAGAGACCGAACAGAGATGAAGAAAGACCTGCTGAGAACTGGAGACCTCAGTCTGACCCTGAAACACCCCAAAGTCACAGACAAAGGAGAATTCAGATGTGAAGTTGTCAGCAGGGAGGAAAAAATCCTGAGAGGGAAAACAGTGCAGCTCAAAGTCAGAGGTCGGAGTTGTTTGTCTCTGTTTGTCTCTAGTTGTTTGTCTCTAGTTGTTTGTCTCTGGTTGTTTGTCTCTGGTTGTTTGTCTCTAGTTGTTTGTCTCTAGTTGTTTTGACTCTGGTTGTTTGTCTCTGGTTGTTTGTTTGTCTCTGGTTGTTTGTCTCTAGTTGTTTGACTCTGGTTGTTTGTCTCTGGTTGTTTGTTTGTCTCTGGTTGTTTGTCTCTAGTTGTTTTGACTCTGGTTGTTTGTCTCTGATTTGTTTGTCTCGTGCTCTGATTTGTTTGTCTCTAGTTGTTTGTCTCTGAGTTGTTTGACTCTCTAGTTGTTTGTCTCTAATTGTTTTGTCTCCTAGTTGTTTGTCTCTGGTTGTTTGTCTCTAGTTGTTTGTCTTATTAGTTTGTTTTATACTCTAGTTAACATCTTCTCATCTTCTGTCTCCTCTAGAGAACTCAGGTCAAAGATGAAACAATCGACATCAGGAACAGAAGCAGCCCCACTGATCCAACTCCTCTGATGGCTGATCAATCAGTTTGATCGGTCTGTTGATCAATCTTTGATTATTGATCCGATCTGACTTTGGATCAGAGAGAAAATGGAAGTGAAGGAGCTGATGGACAATGGATGAAGACAGGAGGACGGCTTGTCAACGTCTTCTTCACTCAGGTCAACGGCTCCACAGTCGAGGACTCACTATTGATCAGTATTGATCCATATTGATCAGTGATGTCACATGTGGATCAGCTGTGTGATTTGGACTCTAACATGTTGTTGTAGTGTTTAGGAGCAGGTGTTGTCAGGT
The DNA here is from genome assembly GCA_033238685.1 of Lates japonicus. Classification (NCBI taxonomy): domain Eukaryota; kingdom Metazoa; phylum Chordata; class Actinopteri; family Centropomidae; genus Lates; species Lates japonicus. The sequence continues at coordinate 4,655 of BRZM01003716.1, forward strand.
GTCTGTGCTGCATGTATCTTCAGGGAGTCTGAGCTATGATTATCAGTCTAAGGACCAGACAGGACATGACAATATGTTGTTCTGGTCCATTAGCGCCACCTAGCGGCCAACTGGAGAGAGTGAAGTCAGTGAAGGTGATGAGCTTTTTCTGACAGACGGAGACTCGCTCGGGATGGAAATAGCTGTTAGCTCCTGTGAAGGAAAGTTGCTGAAACGTCAGTTAGCGTCCGATAAAAGTAACGGTAACGAGCGAGTAAAAAGTTGAAGAGCAAGTGGAGAGTTTTTCTGCCAGTTCCCTGTTAGACAGCATTTCTACTGGAAAACACGGTGAGTTAGTGCTAGCTAAGCAGCTACAACAGCCATCATCAGCTCCTCCTCAGCCTTCAGGGGATCTTCATCATGTTGATTCTCCATCTTCACCATTCTTCATGTTTCCTCTTTCTTCACCATCTTCACTCCTGGGAGCCTGGATGGACGGCTGTTGTTGCCCTGGGTGGTGGTAGAAACTCAAGTACAGACAGAAAATAGAGCAGAACAAGCAAAGACTGATTTCATAGAACAGTGGTTAGTTTTCTAAGGGACACTGATTGTTCATTGTGAGGTCTCCTGTTGTTGTTCCTGGTGTGGGCCTAACACTAAGAGAAATATCAGCTTGTGTTAATGTCTGACACATGGCTGGAAACTTTTGATAACCGACGGGGGTTTCAAAGTGTCTGTGGTTGAAGAGGTTCAGATCAACAGGATGAAGAGAAAAGTTCCAGATGAAACATGTTGATTGTCACGAAACATGGAAGCTTCAGTCAACAGGAGCTTTAGTATCTATGTGCTGTGTTTTCTCAGAAATAAAGATTCTCTCAGCTCAAACACCTTTTGTTACATTAACAGCTGTTTCTGTCCTAAGTGTCTGTTATTATCAAACCTTTGACCAGTGACTCAAATTCAAGGTTTATTTCACTGCTGTGAGAAAACAGTTCAGCTCCAGACTGATACATATACAACTATACTCTGACTGTTAAGATCCCAAATGTCATGAAGATGTTGTTCATTTTGAACAAATAAAGGTTGAGATTCAAACTGTCAGCAGTCAGAGCTTCACTGAGGAAATCTTAAAGTGAGTGGAGTCCAGATTTCAGAGTCCAGACTGAACTGTACAAAGAGTTTCCTCTGATTGGAGGCTCCATACAACTGAGTAACAACATGTCAGCAGAATCTAACTACACATCTTGTCATGTTTTTTTAATGAATTTTAAATTTAAGAATAGAACATACAGAGTGGAAAAAATAGCTTATACATTTAATTTTGACAGCATAAGATACCACTCACAGACACACACACACAAAAACCTGCCCTAAATTAACAACAAATGCTGCAGTGTGTTGGAAGGAGGAAAAAGCTAGATGCATTTCAATACAAGATAAAGTGAATATGGTAAAGCAAACAAAGTGAGCAAAAACAGCATACAGACAATAATCATAAGTGTGGAATCTGAACAAATAGTCTGAAGAAAAAGCTTTTGTAGAAAAGAGTGCAAGGGTTTCCAGAGTCTCCAAAATTTGTCCGATTCATGATTGAGATCATGAGTCAGTTTCTCCAGGGGAAAGAATGCTGATATATGTGATATCCACATATTGACCGTGGGAACCTGTGGAGCAGACCACAGTAACAGGATGCATTTCTTGGCTAGAAACTAAAGAAGAAGTAACAGAGATCTGGTATCTGTGTCAAAAAGATTTTCAGAAGAATGGTTCAATAAGTAGAACACAGGAGACAGTGTAAACTGTTCACCAGTGATCTCTTGAATCAATGAACCTGTTTCCAAAAAACCTGGATGTAATTTTACATTTATAACAAACTGAACTATTGAACATTCTCTGGAGATGAATAGGTGTATAATAGGTCCTATGAAAAAATGTAAAGTTTTGTTCATGCATGGAAATTGAGGTACATTTTGGAAAAATACTATCACAAAATTTGGACCAGTCTGCAGGACTAAATGTCACACCCAGATCGTGCTCCCATAATGGCTTCAGGGAATCATAGGCAGAAGAGTCAGAGTAGAGCAACAGTTTCATCTGCAAATAAAGAAATAACATGATTTTCTTCACCCAGTCTGATCCCGTTGATGTCCGGGTTAGTTCTAATAGCTTCAGCCAAGAGTTCAATGAATAATGTGAATAATAGAGGAGACAGAGGGCAGCCTTGTCTGCAACCTCTGCGCACCAGGAATCCTTTCAATAACAAGGCATTTGTGTTGATATTGGCCATTGGGTCAGAATAGAGAGAGTTTTAATCATATTGATAAAGTCTGAACCCAAACAAAACTTTTCCAGAACTGAAAACAAAAAGGACCATTCCACTCTGTCAAATGCTTTTTCAGCACCTGAAGAAATTATCAGAGCAGGGTTCTTATGAGTATAAAGGTCAAGTCAAGTCAAGTCAAATTTTATTTATATAGCGCCAATTCACAACAGAAGTTATCTCGAGGCACTGTACATATAGAGCAGGTCTAGACCGTACTCTTTATCTTATAAAATTTACAGAGAGAAACCCAACAGATCCCACCATGAGCAAGCACTAGGCGACTGTGGCAAGGAAAAACTTCCTTTTAAGAGGCAGAAACCTCGAGCAGAACCGGACTCAAGGTGGGCGGCCATCTGCCTCGACCGGTTGGGTTTAGACAGAAAGAGAGGGGGGTGGGGGAATGGGGTAGGAGAAAGACAACCTTGCAAATACACAGACTAAGTCAAAATGTAAATAGTAGTAGTAGTAGTAGTAATAATAATAATAATAGTAATAATTATTATTACAGCTAAAGGAATAATAATGACAAACAATTGTACATTAATAGCACTAACACTATCAATAACACTAATAAATGTTTAATTATTGTTGCATCATGGGTTGAGCTGGATCATGGGAGCAGCAGGAGACTCTCCAGCTCTGGAGGCAGAACCCTGCAGTGAGAGACAGTAGCGAGAGAGAAGCACAGCCTGGGCACTAATGTGCTTGAGGGAAGAACACACAGTTAAAGTGATGCAACGATATTAAGACAGTTAATAGTAATCTCGTCGGCAGGACATCATGGACAACATTTACTAACTATTAATCTTAACTGATGCACTGAGACTGACCCAACCCGCCGAGGGAAAAATGGAACCAGAATAATATGCTAGTTAAAAGTTAAGGCATAAAGATGAGTTTTTAGTTTGGATTTAAAGGCCTCAACTGAGTCAGCCTGTCTAATATCAATAGGGAGGTTGTTCCAGAGGAAAGGGGCCCGATAGGAGAAGGCCCTGCAGCCTGCTGACTTCTTTTTAACTCTGGGGACAGATAGCAGCCCTGCACTCTGAGAACGCAGAGCACGGGAGGGAATATAAGGGTTAAGAAGATCAGACAGGTATGAGGGAGCTAACCCATTTAGAATTTTATAAGTCATTAAGAGAACTTTAAAGTCTGATCTAACATGAATAGGGAGCCAGTGAAGGGAGGCTAAAACTGGGGTAATATGGTCAAACCTTCTCGAATTGGTCAGCATTCTAGCTGCAGCATTCTGAACCATTTGCAGACTTTTAGTGCTAGCACGCGGTAGTCCTGAAAGCAAAACATTACAATAATCCAGTCTAGAAGAAACAAAGGCATGGACTAGAATTTCAGCATCTGCCATGGAAAGAAAAGACCGAATCCTAGCTATATTGCGTAGGTGAAAAAAGGCGGTCTTTGTAATGTCTTTAATATGCTGATCGAAGGAAAGAGTACGATCAAGTGTGACACCCAGATTTTTGGCTGTTGTATTTTGAGAGATAACACAGTTGTCAAGGGATATAGTTACATGATCGAACTGGTGTCTATATCGCGCCGGGCCAATAACCAGCATTTCAGTTTTGTCTGAATTAAGAAGCAGGAAGTTTTGAGACATCCAGCTTTTAACAGAAGACAAGCAGATCTCTAGTTCCCTAATTTGAGAGGCATTATCAGCTTTTATAGGCACATATAGCTGGGTATCATCAGCATAACAGTGAAAATTAATTCCATGGCTCCGAATAATTTGGCCAAGAGGAGAAATATAAAGAGAGAAAAGCAGGGGGCCAAGAACAGAACCCTGGGGTACTCCATATTTCACATTAGAAAAGGCTGATACAGTATTATTACAAGAGACACACTGAGTTCTGTCAGATAAGTAAGATTTTAACCAGCTGAGGGCCAGGCCAGAGATTCCAAATCTATTTTCCAGTCGGTCCATGAGTATACAGTGGTCTATAGTATCAAAGGCTGCACTAAGATCAAGTAATAGGAGCAGAGAGGTGGAACCTGAATCTAAAGAGAGTAGCAGATCATTTACTACTTTAGCAAGTGCTGTTTCAGTAGAGTGAAAGGCCCTAAAAGCAGACTGATACGATTCAAATAGATTATTATCAGCTAAATGAGCTGAAAGCTGCTGATACACCACTTTTTCTAGTATTTTAGAGAAGAATGGGAGATTTGAGACAGGCCGATAGTTACCTAAAGACCCAGGATCAAGGTGTGGTTTCTTAAGTAAAGGTTTAACCACAGCTGTTTTAAAGCTAGAAGGAACAGTGCCAGTCGTCAACGATAGATTCACAATATTCAGCACTGCAGGGCCCAAGACTGGCCAGAGATCTTTGGAAAGTTTACCCGGTAAAGGGTCAAAAAGGCAAGTGGTGGGTTTAGAAGCTAGTACCAGCTTAGATAATGAATCAAGACATATAATGTCAAAATTCATCAGAGCAGAAACTCTCTTGAGACTCAGTATGATGCACAGCCGGTTCTGCAGCAGATGCCGGAGAAATTGAACAGATTTTTAATCTAATCTCATCAATTTTACTGCAGAAAAAATTCTGAAACTCACAGGCAGTAAAGGGCGAGCAGCTAGGAGCCTGCTGCTTTTTAGTGAGTTTAGCTACAGTGTCAAAAAGAAATCTAGGATTATGTTTATTGCTATTGATTAAATTTGAAAAATATGCTGCTCTGGCAGTAGACAGTGCATGCTTATATTCCAGAACACCCTGGAGATACAGAGCTTCTGATTTGGATTTGCGCCATTTGCGCTCTAATTTCCGACAGGCCTGCTTCAGAGCACGTGTGTCACCTGTGAACCAGGGAGTGGACCTCTTTGGCTGTTTAACTTTAGTGGTGAGAGGTGCAACTGAATCAAGGAGACTAGACAAGGTTGTATTTAAATCCCTGGTACAGTTTTCAACAGAACCAACTGCTTCCGTAAAAGGGGCCAGGACCTCTGGTAGTTGCTCACTAAGAACAGTTAAAGTTGTGGGACCTATGTGTCTGGTGGAAGATACATCTGAAACAATTTTAGGGGGACAGGCTAAAGTTGCATCAAATTTGATAAGAAAATGATCGGAGATAACCGATGTGACAGGAGAGATAGTCAGATTAGACACCTCAATCCCACGGGAAAGAATCAGGTCTAGAGTGTTACCACCACAGTGAGTAGGTTCATGTACAGACTGTGTGAACCCAAAAGTATCAATAAGGGCCAGAAAGGCTTTATTTAGAGGGTCAGAGGCCTTATTTAGGTGAATGTTAAAGTCACCCATAATTAGAATGTCATCACTATATGTGACAAGACACGATAAAAAATGTCCAAATTCATCTAAAAACTGTGAGTAGGGGCCAGGTGGTCTGTAAAGTACCACAAGGTGGAGTGGTTGCAATCTATTTCCCTGGTCATGGGGATCAGAAGCTACTGGAGAAGGTTTCAATACTACAGCCTCAAAGGAGTTAGAAGTGACATTAAGAGCTGAGGTTAGACCAAAGAAAGACTTATAAATTAAAGCGACGCCCCCACCTTTTTTCGTAGCCCGAGCAACATGTGCGTTGGTATACTCAGGTGGGGAAGCTTCATTTAAAGGCAGGAACATATCTGGTTTAAGCCATGTTTCACATAGACCAACCATATCCAGATTATATTCAAGAATCAGGTCATTTATCAATAATGCCTTAGTAGAAAGTGATCTAATATTTATGAAGCCAAATTTGAGGATCATATTGAGCCTGGAGCTGCTGGTAGCAGCCTGGTGTGGCAAGGTACTTATAGATGAAGTATTAATAGGAATGAGGCATCTAGTGTTTCTGTTAGGAAATTTAAGTGGCCTTTTATTCAGTATTTTATGGGACCTAGCACTGTCACCAGTGGCAGGAGTGGTGATTTGTACATGGTGGTTTAGAAACTTAGGAAACTTGTGAATAGTACGGCGGGGAATGGAGACAGTCTCAATGCAGTAGATCAGGCTCAGTCTGAGCATCTAAAGTCTGCAAATATTCCTGGTTAGATTTATCATCTAAGCTATCTAAGCTAGTGGACTCCAAAACCGCACCACCTAAAGACCTAGCAGGTTCTCTACTCACCTGCGACCTGCCGATCACTAGTGCCCTACTGTCAAACCCGACGTAAACACCTGTCTATATTCCTAGATAAAACAGCAGCGCCTGCTCCAGTAGGATGCAGACCATCTGCCTTCAGCAGGTCAGGACGGCCCCAGAAAGAAGACCAGTTATCCACAAAACTATATCCCTGCTCACTACAGTGACGAGCCAGCCAGCGGTTCAGAGACGTTAATCTGCTGTACACCTCATCATTACCCCTCATGGGTAAAGGACCAGAGACAACTAATCGATGCCGACACATCTTTCTAGCAAACTCAAACGTCCTAGCTAAACTAGCTTTGGTGACCTCAGACTGCTTCATTCTAATGTTATTGGTGCCGACATGAATCACAGTGTTGCTATAACTAGGTGTGGAGTGTACCTGAGCCCCCTGTTTCTCCCTGCGTGATGCCAGCACCCTAAGATTATCCTCTATGTCTGAAGCTCTGGCCCCAGGTAGGCAGTAAACATTGGCTGGTGAAGCTAATCTGACATTGATGGAGTCCTCTATGACTAAAGTGCGTTGTTTAGCCCTGTCAGCGGGAGCGGGGGAGACACGCGGGCGAACAGGACTAACAACGGGGCTAGCAAGAGTCGAAACCCGGTTTGCAGTCGGGAGAGGCGACTGCAGACCAGGACACACAACCGGTTGCTTGCTCTTACGTGCCCCTTTCCGCCGACTGACAGGGACGAACTCCGCATTAACACTGCCGACGAGGCTAAGCTTGGCCACACCATCTGAGTGCCCGGCCATATCTAAGGTAATTTAGGAGAAAGGAGCGTTTTGAAGGATCGACGCCCCCAGCAGAGACACCCTGTCTTCAGAGCAGAACAGCTAACAACAAGCCATGGTAGTAGTTGCTTGCTAGGGTTATTGCAGGAGTGAGAAGGTGAGTACACAATTTAAAATAGCGTTAATGAGGCTAAACGGCTAAGTCTAAATTACACTAACAACAAACAGTTAAAGTCAAAAGAAAACATCAATATTGCGTAGCTTATCAAAAAGTAAGATAGATTATACAAATCAGCAGCAGATAATGTAACAGAAGACTATAGGACAGAAAGGAAGAGAGAAAGGAGCAGCGAAAAGAGCCGGTCTCACAGAATCACGAAGCAAGACGGTACAGGTAGCGCCAGAGTTTCACACAGGTCACGCCCACCAAAGGTAGTATATGACATTGGAGTGCACGACGCATATTATTCAGCATGCGTCTGGATTTTTAAATCCATTGATCCGGGTTATGATTGTAGGGAGCAATTTTTCTAGTCTGTGGCTAGAATTTTTCTCTTTATTTGCACATACTTTCATCTACCTCACTGATTATCACCATTTACCTATATTACAAACTGCACATTTCTGCTTATTACAGAGACTCTTGTCTCTTGCTGCTGTAACATGTGGATAAATAAAGTTTATCTTATCTGATCTAACCAAACACACTGAGAGGGAACAGAGAGTCTGTATGAATGAACAGCTCCTGAGGCTGACTCATGTTGATAAGAACTGATCAACAGGTCTGAGAAACGAGGAAACGAAGTTTCCTCCTCTTCTCAGAAGGGTCTGAGGATTCGGACTTGATCCCAGGGTGGTTCACCAGGACCTGAACCTTTATTGTGTTTCCCCACTTGACAGCAGCCAGATCGAGCTGACTGAAGTGAAACGCTTATGAGGTCAAAGGTCAGTTCACACAGATGATCGGCCAGTGTAAGCATCATGAAGCACTGGTTCTAACAGATCCAGGCTTTAATGGCTCTTAGAGGGATTTCAGAGACTGTGTCACAGTCATCAAATCTTCTCCTTGTGGGAGTTTTCTCTGGTCTTCAGATGAAGTTTAGATTCAGACCTGTTACCGCCATGGACAATAATAGTTCGACTTCGTCCACAGGGAAAACCCTGTTGACCTTGACAATCACAAAGACTGAATGTGGGAGTGAATGTGGGAGTTCATCTGTTCCAGAAATGAGACTCGAATCAGACGTGATTCAGATCGATGTGTTGACAGTGTTGCGGATGAGTGTGTTGTTGTGTTATGTTATTATTGGGTGAGTGATTGGTAGACAACAGCTGGAAGTGGAGTATGAGCTGGAAACGTGTGTGTCTCCAGCTGCCTCAGGTTCTTGTGTGTCCAGGTAAACGCCCTCTGTTCTAACATCTGAGTTGATCTTGGAGTCTGCCTGTCAGTCTGCCTCTGTCACTGCCTCCTCCTGCTTTCACACCTTGTGTGATGCTCACAGCATCGGCCCGCCTCCTCCCCTCCGGGCCCACCTCCACACCTCCACTGTTTGTTTGTGTGCCAGAAACTCGAACTGATCCTGGTCGTCAATAAAAAGCTTCCTCAGCTGGAAGAGAAACCAAAGTTTCCTCTGAGTCAGTAGATTATCAGAGGAGGACAGTGAGCAGTGGCTGTGAACTGAAATGAGTTTTTTAGCCTTAGTCAGTCTAGCAAGAAGCTGATTGAAGGACTTTGTTGGAGTTTTTCCAGGAAGATGAAGATGTTGGTGGTGTTTTCTAGGATCCTCCCGCACGGTAAGAAAACCTTCGTCTCTCAATCTGACTGATCCAAATACTGCAGCAGCTCTTAGTCTTTCTTGCTTTAACCTTCATTTCATCTCTGAACTGATCCATGAGGATGGCCACCAACAAACATACAAAGGGGCAGCATGTGTTTGCTGTATGAAGTCGCCCTGATGAAGAAGACTGTTCGTCAGACTGTCTCAGGTTCACCAGCATTAAATCCCCAGCTTGTTCATGTTCCTCCAGCTTCTGTTACCAACAGGAACAATAGAATAGAATAGAAGTGCACTATAGAAGAAAGTATATACAATAAGAAATACAAAATGTACTCAAATAATAGAAATAATACAAAAAATTACACTAATTTTACACAGTTCACACACACACAGACATGACAGTGCAAGAAACTGAGACTAGGACAGTTTAAGGTGAGGTGATGGATAAAATCCTGGCTCCTGTGTGTGTGTGTGTGTGTGTGTGTGTGTGTGGTGTTGGTGAGGTGAGGGGTGGGGGTGATAATGTTTGTTTATGTCTGAATGTACCTAGGGAAGAAGGTTGAGAGTCTGTGGTTCAGACTCTGATTGGACCCAGCAATCATTCAGAGAGAGCAGCACAGGTCAAACACAGGTGGTGGGCGGGTGTGAGGGCTCTGTGATGGTCTGGTTTTCCTGAGGCAGCAGGGATCTGGGTGTTCTCCAGGGAGGGCAGAGAGGCCGATGATTTTCTGGTGGTGTTGATGACCTCTTGGCCAGCCTTCCTGTTTTCTCAGCTGTGAGCCTGTACCACACACCTCAGACAGTGTGTTGCACACTTCCACAGAGGAGTGGTGGGCGCTGCAGCAGTTTCGTCCAGATTGTTTTCCTGAGATTGCGTAGGCAATGCAGCTTCTTCACTACGGCCTTGGTGTTGTGGGTCCAGCAGAGATCGGCTGAGATGTGGGTGCCCAGGAACCTGAAGGTGGTCACAGTTTCCACATGTTCTCCATTTATGAGGAGGGGGGTGTGGTCTTGTCCTTCCTGAAGTCCATGATGAGTTTCTTTAGTTTTCTGGACATTCAGTGTTGTGGTTGTTGTTGGGCTGAGCAATCAGAGGGACAGTTTTCACCAGCCCTGTATACCGTCTCATCCCCACTGGGAGATGAGCCCAACCACGGTGGTCATCAGGTCCAGTAGCTTTCCTGGGGTTCACTGCTCTCAGGTTTTGTTTGGGTTGTGAGGAGGCAGTGTTTGCTGGTGTGTGGTGGACTCAAAGTGGGCAAAGAAGTTGTTCAGCTCCTCTGCCAGTGTACTACTGCTGCTGCTGCTGCTGGAGGATGTGGGGCTCTGGCCTCTGTAGTTGGTTAAGGTCTGGATGCCCCTCCACATCTGTCGTGGGTTGTTGTCCATCAGATAGCCCTCCGTCTTCTTCCTGTCGGATGCCTCTCCTCAGGTTGACTCTGGCTGTGCTGTACAGTGAGCTGTCCCTCGTCCTGAAGGCTGAGTTACGCTCTCTGATCAGGGCCTGGACTTCACTTGTCATCCAGGGTTTCCTGTTTGGAAAGACCCGGATGTGTTTGTTGACTGTCACGTTTTCTCCACAGCACTTGATGTAGAAGAGGACAGTCTCTGTGTGTGTCTCAAGGTCCTGGTGTTCGAAGATGTTCCATTCTGTGCAAGCAAAGCAGTCCTGTAGCTGGAGGAGAGCATCTTCAGGCCAGGTCTTGATGGTTTGGGTGCTTGGTTTTGATTGCTTTCTGAGGGGGGTGTAGGCCGGGATGAGGATTCATGATAGAGATAGACTGATATGTTTTTTTCAGGGCCGATACCGATTATTAGTAGTCAAGGAGGCCGATAACCGATATTTGGAGCCGATATTCATTTGCAGTAAAAGTGAAAATATTGGCGTCAAAATTTTGAATAATACAAACTCCAACACTTAACTTCATTTAAATGCCTTTAAGCATGTTTATTGGACATCAACAGACATCTTTGTTTTAAAACTCTAACAGAAAGTGCAGGGAGCTCCCAGGCTCAGCAGCATGTCTTATAAAGTTAAATGAAAACTTAAACAAATAAATAGCTCCCTGAAGTTTTCTATGGTAAGTTAAGTTTTCCAAAATTTCAATATAACTGAAATGTTATTTTATTTTTCATTTATCTGTGTTTTAAGTTCAAACAAAAACAAAAAGTGCAGGGAGTTCCCAGGGTCAGCAGCATCTCTTATGAAGTTAACTGAAATTTTAAATAAATAAACAGCTTCCTGAAGTTTTATAAAGTAAATAAAATTAAATTTGCAAAGAAATGCGAGTCTCAAATCAATTAGTAGTCCCAGCTGAGCAGCACCAGATTGTGGTGCAAAAAGAAGGGTTGTTCAGCGTGCTCTCCAGTGACACAGCTTCTCTTGCTCTCATAAACTGCAGAGACTCACTCACTTGGGACTGATGAGGGTGGTGCACTGTCACGACCCGGCTCAGAAGCCATGACAAAAGGAGGGAAGACCACACATAAGTTCTAACTAAAAAACACATTTAACATAATTGAAAAAGGAAACTAACATTAAGACAAACAGAATACAACCAAAACCAAACAGAGTGGAAGCCAGAGGGGAGAGAGAGAGAGAGAGAGAGAAAGACTGGCTGCTACCAGTTTATATAGTGCAGCCAGACCAGGTGAGCTGAATATGCCTGACGACCAAACTCCGCCCATGAGTCTCAGAGGGAATTACTCTGACAGGGTCGTCATATGCACAAAGAAACTTTCTTGCTTGTTTGGCAAGTAGCTTGAAGCGCCCTTCATTCTGTCTCCACCACTGGAGTGGGTCTCCTTTCCACCTGTCGATCACTGGCTCCTTGAGGTTCAGATGTAGCTCATCCTCAACGCAGCTACTGGCCAGCAGGTCACCAGTGTGGGGAGCCAGCAGAGAACTGAACATCTCATCAACACGACTGCAGAAGGATGTGTGTTCTCTCCGTTGCCTTTTGTGGGTGTTTCCGTCATTCTCGTGTGTCCCATATGCAGCAGCCTGCTCCTCCACACTGGCTCCTTCTGCCAGCACCACAGTTTTTGTGTCTTCTACTTTTGAGAAACTCTTGTCCAGGCTCTCCCTCATGGCTTGCCTGAGTGTTCTGATGCCTTTTGTGGAGGGCCCCTCATCATCTTGAAGTAGCATCTTCAGCACAGTCAGGCATGGAATGATGCAGGATGCTGATGAGTTGCTGTGGCTCACCTGAAGTGTCACTTCCTCTATTGGGAGAAGAGTTTCAATGATTTGCAGGTCCCACTGGTGAGCAGTGGGACCTGCAAATCCTCCATGTTCACCACAGCAGATGGTAAGCGCACGCTTTTGCTCCATCATTCTTTGCAGCATGTGGAGCGTTGAGTTCCACCTCGTTGGAACAGCCTGGATTATGTTGTGCTCCGGCCAAGTTCCCTCTGAATGTCTCGCAAACGCTGTTTGGCCAGAATGGAGTGGTGGAAATGTGCGGCACGCTTCTTAAGTATTGCAACGACATCTGTGACGGCTCTTTGACTTCACAGACCGTCATTCACCACAAGTTGCAAGGTGTGTGCTGTGCAGCTGAGGTCTGGGAGTTCAGTTTCTCGTCCATTCAGCATCAATGAAATGGCATGTCAGGCTCACGGGAGACTCTGTCACACCAGACCAGCAGTCTGTGGTGAAGGAGAGAGAGTATCCAGCATTCTCTGGTGGAATCAGGGCTTTGATCTTGTCCACAGCCTTGTGGTGAACTTCTTGCAGCTTTTCAGTTCGGTAATACTTTTCAGTGCATATCGTGGCTCTGCTGCAGCCATGAGGCGCTTAAATCCAACATCAGACACCACTGTGAACGGCTGGTTGTCAGTGACTATCATCTCTATGACTAGTTTGTCCATTCGACCTGTCATCTGAGTTTGTCCACGTTCTTTGTTTCTGAAACGTCCTCTATTGTTGGCTGAGATGAAGTTGCCTCAACCCGATGAGATTCAGATTCACATTTCTTCTGTGCTGTTTCATACAACTCAGGGTGATGAATCCTAAGATGGGACCATGTTTGAAGTATTGGTTTTTCCTGTTGTTGCTCTCATGCTGACACCTTCAATGCATGTATTACAGACTGCCTTCCCTGGTGTTGGTTTAGGTTAATACTTTTAAACTTAAGTCTGTCCATCTGCAATAAGGGTTGGAAAAAATAAGAGAGAAGCAGGGCCACATGCTGACAAATGCTCAACTCATCATGCTTGATCTATTACAGCATTTGGGAAGCCTGTAGTTGATTTTATTATGTGTTATATTTTAACAACATGTGATAGCAGGGACCTCGTCATTCAAAACTAGGCTGCTACATCACTAATGATTAACGTCACTCTAGCTGAAAAAATAGTACAATAGCAATAGAGATTATTCATCCCTTAACGGCAAGTAGTCATGAAATTTTATGATGCAGTTACATTATGTCTGAAGTCTTGAACAGTAATATCCTGCCCTCTCTACAAGAAACTATCAAAGACAGACTGAGGCTACACTTTTTATCAACAATGTGTCATTTCCTGCCGTTTAGACCTCTGAACAATACAGGGAAAGGTAAAGTAAAATAACTTGGTAGTTAAACATTGTTGCCCTACAGTTTTCTCTCAGTCGACGGTGCTTTGATGTCAGTTTCTGCAGCTTCTCATGTGGCCTACACACACACACACACACACACACACACACACACACACACACACACACACACACACACACACACACACACACTATTTCAGCTATCCTCATTAGGCTTCCTGCACAAACTAACTGATTTCTCTCTCTCTCACACACACCTCTTACTATTATCATCACTGACCTTCCCTATCGATATTATCAGCAACCTTGTTTCAAGTGATTAACAGTCTGGAGGGACTGTGAGCGAGCAGAGCTGCTGCTTATGTTTATGTGACGTTATTGGACTCACAGTAATGTTACTAGTAGCTGTGAGTTGTAGAGGATTGGGACAAGCTTATTACAGTTTCGGGAGAGTCTGCTGCCTTAACTCACCTTCCAAACATATATCTGTTCTCTGGAGCTTCTCCACTCGGCAAAACCTTTCCTCCTCTCTGCTGTGAGTGTGAGCACTGTGTCACCAATCAGATGGAGCTGTAAGGACAATGCTGGCATAGTAGTACTGCAGACAGAGAGGTGGCTGCATCAGAGCCAAATAACCCAGTTTTACATTGATCTCTTATCGGCCGGAGGATTAAAAGGCGGGCCAGATATGCGTCAAAATGCTGAATATCGGCGCCAATAATCAGCCCGGGCGATAATCGGTCTATCCCTAATTCATGAGGTCTGATAAAGGCTGATAAAGGGCAGTTATCTGTGTCTGATGCTCACACAGGATAACCCCCGCCCCCCCACACACAGTCTGAACTTTGCTCTTTTCTGCTTCTACGTTGCTCAATCTGTTGTAGGCAATAAAACAACACTCTGCTCTGCACAGACAGTGGAACGTTACACTTTGTGTCAGAGAGTGTGTATCTGCAGTTACCACCTGACCACAACAGTTTCCTGCTTTCTGAAGGGAACAGAAACTAAACTGACGTGTCAAACTGCACGTCTCACATATAGAAATAAAGAGTTCAGGTGGTTAAAGATCAATAATTCACTGGTGAAATGGTTCCATCAGTCCTGTCTCTGCTCTGAGTGTTAGTCCCTCCTCCTGAGACAGTTAACAGGCACTTTAACAGGATGTAGAGTCAGAAAACTAATGAAGATGAGTGAAGCTGCTCAGCTATTTACTCTACAGTCAAACAGCTGCGTCACCGGAAACTAATGAAAGAGAAACTAAAGTTTCTCTGAAGAGGAAGAGAAGTCACAAGTGTCTGTGAACAGAAATGGTGAAAACAGTGTTTTTGAAGCCTTAGTCAGTTCAGTAAGAAGCTGATTGAAGGGACTTTGTTGGAGTTTCTCCAGGAAGATGAAGACAGGAAGTTTGTGATCCTCCAAAATAAGTAAGAAATCCTCGTCCCTCTGATCCACTGATCCAACACTGCAGCAGCTCTTATCTTTAACCTCTGTTTAACTGATCCATGAGGATGCTTTCACCAACAAAACATATTAAAGGTAGGAGAGGAGGAGTTCAGACAACCTGTATCATTCAGAGCCTTTTCAAATAAACTAAACTAAAACCAACAATGACTCGCTTTTTTAAAATATTTGTTTCAGAATCCAAAATGAAAAACGGATAACCCACTGCTTTTTATGATTTTATGTTTTTGATTTGATGCAAGGCGAGTGACCTGAAAGTGAGCGAGACCTATCGTGTGGCCAGCAGGGGGCGACACATGTAGTTTACATTGAGGTCTATGAGAAAATGGCCTCCTTCTCTCTTGATTTAATATCTCAGTAAACGTTCTGATGAGTTTATGGTCTCAATCACTAGATGAAAGTCTTCTTCAATACAACATGATGTTGGTTTAGTAAATGACGGCCGCATTTAGAGGAAAACAGTCGATAAAGCAGGGTATGCTTTAGGGCGTGGCTACTGTGTGATTGACAGCTGTCAGTCATGACAGAGGACAGAGCGGTTCGTCTGTTATGTGGTGAACTGATAGCACAGAGTTCATGATAACATTTCTCCTGAAAATGTCTCATGGCTTTCAAAGAGCAGTTATCTGTGTCTGATGCTCATACAGGGTAAATAAAGAGTTCAGGTGGTTAAAGGTCAATAATTCACTGGTGAAAATAGTCTCCATCAGTCCTGTCTCTGCTCTGAGTGTTAGTCCCTCCTCCTGAGACAGTTAACAGGCACTTTCAAATCAAATAGTCTTTATTGTCATTGTTCACACTATATACAGCGAGATTGGTGGAGCAACTCCCACTCGTGCTTAAAAACACTAAAAGGGTAAGAGATAGATAATAAATAGAAAAGGAGTATTAAGAAAACAGATAAAAAATCTGACATTCTCAAGACAGAAAGACACTGACACACACTCTTATCGCACTATTTGACTGAGTTCAGGAGTCTGATGACCCACGAGTAAAACCTGTTCCTGAAGCAGTCTGTCTGACAGCTGATGGTGGTTTGAGGTGTTGTTCTGAATGCCTGCTGCAGGTCTGAGCAGACCTGGTCTGGTGTGTTTGCCCTCAGGACGACCCTGCTGCTGCTGATGGTGTCACAGAGCCGGGAGAGTGCTGTGCTAACGTTAGCCTCGGTGGGATGTAAACATCGTAACACACGTTTCTGTGGTTCTCGTCCCGCACCAGCCCCCTGTTTATTCCCCGCCATCAGCAGCTCCAGTCCCTCCGTTTTGTGGACGGCAGATCCGGCAGTGCAGGTCTGTGAGGCTTCCTCCGTAGCCCGGCTAGCAGGCCCGCTCTGCATCCCCGCTTCTCTCTCCGCTCCCTACGCCGCCTGCGGCGCCTCCTCGACCCGACAACACACCACGGAGAGCCCGGTGGTCGCGCTGGGTGCCCTGGTACGTGGTGAGACCGCTGGAAGTCCCGTGTAATGTCGGTCCGACAAGCGAATCCAATGTCCCGCAGCTCCGCGTGGGTACACGATACTTTAGTACCGTACACTCACCGAAGCGGAGAGCTCAGAGCCGCCATTTTATAAAATGTAGGATGAAGATGAGTGAAGCTGCTCAGCCAATTACTCTACAGTCAAACAGCTGCGTCACCGGAAACTAATGAAAGAGAAACTAAAGTTTCCTCTGAAGAGGAGGAGAAGTCAGAAATGGTGAAAACGGTGTTTTTGAAGCCTTAGTCAGTTCAGTAAGAAGCTGATTGAAGGGGACTTTGTTGGAGTTTTTTCCAGGAAGATGAAGATGTTGGTGGTGTTTGTGATCCTCCTGCACGGTAAGAACAGTTTCCTCAGGGTCAGTTAACCTGTATCCGCTCTCTGCAGCTGGTCCTCGTCCTCATCACTCCCTCCTCTGTTTAAATCTGGTTGTGTATGTGAAGCACTGACTCAGATGTTAAAGTAAAAACTCAGTTTCCAGCCTCAGACAGTTCCAGTCTCACCAGAGGCGGTCCTGGCTAGATTTGCGCCCTGGGGAACACCCCCCACCAACACAACAATTATATTATTTGTATTATTTTATTACATATAATCTTAAAAACAAAAACGTAACTAGAACAAAGAAAAAACAAGATCAATAAATAAAATACACTATATAAATTGCACATGCTTGAGAAATCCCTGAAGAACTCTATGGAGCATAAAAAAAAGATTCCTGCAGTAAACTATTTTTCAGCCTGGGTTTTTCACCTGTTTAGAACTGGCATTAACATTAACAACAGGTGTGAAGTGCAATCTAAAACTTGACTTTTCTCGCCTTCTTTGATGCAAAACCATCAATTATATCATCATACGAAATCTGTTGTGTTTGCCAACACCGTGCGTTCACCCATCAACCGGAGTCACGTGACGTAAACAAACTTACGTAGATGATTTTTTTATTTTTTTTTTACATTTTTCACGTAACCCAATCAATTATGTGTAGGCATATGGGTCTATGTTAATTATGAAATACAATTTATTTGGAAGCAGTTTGTGTTGTGTGGCCTGGCATCAGTCTATCCCTTGTGCGCCCTCACATAGATTGCGCCCTGGGCGGTCGCTCACATTGCCCATAGCAATGTGGGCCCTGAGTCTCACTCTGAGCTGTGTGACTCTTCAGATTATCTCCTGCTGTTTTAACTGAAGCTGAAGAGTCAAACTGTGAAGATTCACTACAAATAAAATACAACAAAACTACAGTTACACATTTTCACAGTAAAATCTCAGGAGTCTTTACTTCCTGTCGAAGCTTTTCCTTCAGAAAAGTCATTAGAAAATCAGGCACCCTGACTCGCTTACGCATTGTTTTAGTGAAACACCAAAGTGACTAAAGTTCAGTAACCAGGTGTTGAACAGTCGCCTTCTTTTTATACCGTTCACAGACTTGAGTGAGTGTCATGCATTCAGCAGTTCTTGCAAGTACCTTAGACCTTGGCTGATTGATGTTTGTGTCTCTGTGTCCTCAGTTTCAGCACACCTCCACTGTGGAAGGAGGGGGCGTGGTCAGTCCTGCTGTCCTGCCGATCTCCTGTTCCTCTGGGTCCCACAGTACTTGAGCCGCCCATCTCAGTCCTTCGAACCCGCCCACCAGAGAAACCAGAGGTGAGATCCTGAGCATCTGCAGAACCAGCTACAGAGATCCCAGTGAAGACCGACTTCGAGGACTGGGAGACTCCAGCCTCACTTGAGAAAACCCCGCCTCTGATGTCAGCGGCAATTTACACCTGCTCATCAGACCAGTTGGAGAGGAACCCGTACTGACAAACGTTGCCGCGTCGTCGCGTGTAGCGGTGAAACGCGGGTTCATCAGAAGTGACTATCAGTCAGAATGAACAATCCAGCCAATAATCGTTAGTATTTAAACGATAATGACAGTGATCAACAGTTGCAATGCACACAAATACTTCTTCTAAAGATGTTGCTGTTGATGTGTGTTTGCATCTGTTAATGCCTCAACTGAAGCCACTGTCTCCCGGTTCTTCTGGGGTCTGGTTGTTGTCGTTGTTGGTCTCAAGGTGGCTTCTGTCTTATGTCATCAGAGTGTTTTCTTGTGTGTGTCTCCTCTACAGATCAGGTCTCAGCAGGTTTAACAGCCGTGTTAAAACCAGTCCCATCCCACAACATGAGTTTACCTGCTGTCTGTTCTCACCTGAGCTCTTTTGTTTCTCTCAGTCTCTCAAGGTGGTGGTGGAGGTGGAGGAGGGGCGACCATCCCGCTTCTACAACCATCGCTGTTCTGCCGAGGATCAATAGTGAGTGATAAAGTTAGAAATCAAACCCAAGGATTGTCCATAAATCATCAGGATGGACGTGACCGTCCAGACAAACAGGATGAATTTTACCAGAACCGAACGCAGATGAAGAAAAACCCTCTGAGAACTGGAGACCTCAGTCTGACCCTGACTGACCCCAGTTATCTGGACAGAGGGACCTCCTACGTCTGCTCCGTCCGCAGACACAAACACATCCTGCTACAGAAAGTAGTTCAGCTGCAGGTCAGAGGTCAGTACCGCAGAGACAGGTCAGAGGTCAGAGGTCATTATAGATTACTACCTCTGCTGCAGTGAGACGGTCTGTTGTCCTCTCAGTCCAACAGGTGGGAGGTGAAGGTGGGAGTCTGGTCCAGCTGCCGCGGTCAAAGCAGAGTTCACCTTCCTGAGGACGCCAGTCGCCTGGAAGTTCTGTCAGTCCAGACCACACCCATCCACGTGAATCAAATCGCTGTACTAGAGACCAACAACACGAGAGTTTTACAGAGACCTAACAGAGATGAATGAAGACTGCTGAGAACTGAGACTTCAGTCGACCTGAAACTTCACAGACAGTGACACAGGAAGATACACCTGCACCGTCTTAATGGACAAACACTTTCCCATGAAGAAAGAGGTGAAGCTCCGGGTCAAAGGTCAGTGCTGTAGACATAGTCGCATATCGCGCCAGATACAGGTCAGAGGTCAAAGGTCAGTGCTGCAGATCTGCGCTTGACAGAGCCACATGCGTAAGTCCACTCGGAGTTAGTTTCCATTCACAGTATCAGTGGTTAGGCAAGGAACAATCAGCTGCAGTCAGTTCAGGAAAAACCAGTGCTGCTCCAATCAGATCGAAGGAAAACAAACCAATGATTGATGACAAAGAAAAGAAGAATCAGGTTTTAGCAAGGCTTCACCGAACCTGATGGGAGGCTTTTTAAAGATGTTCGATAGTGTTCGTAGGGTTCTCAGTGGTCCAGGTCAGCGCAGTTCTGAAAAGGTGCCAGCGCAGCTGGACCTGCTTGAGGTTTCCTTTGAAGACGTGCTTTTCACCTTCTCATCCGCGCTTTTTTTTTAGAAACTGGTGCTCACGACAAACACACAGAGCCAGCTCATCAGATAAGATCAGCAGTTCATCTACACCTTAAGGAGAAGGTGACACCATTTGAGGACAACGAGGTCCACATTGGACAGAGAGTGATGATGGTCTGAGAGAGAGCAAAGAGGCTGCCTATGTCCATCTTGGAACGTCCGTTCTTAAACAGAGGCATGATGACACCAACCTCAGCCACCCACAACGCAGTCCTGAGATCCTCACCAGGATTTAACTGACATTCATTATTCTTGAGACATGTGACCATCACACAGAGATGTCAGGGTGGGTTGAGACCCCGAACCACTCAGCTTTTGGATGAGGTGAAACGCTCAAGAAACCCTCAACAGTTCAGTTGCCTTCAACTTCAGTCCTTCAGATGTCTAATAGACTTTTTACTGGACTTATTGAAGTGTCCCGGGTTAACAGACCGGGAAGTTGAGGTGGAGGTACTGCAGGTCCCACTTCATCAGCACCAGCAGCTCCACCCGTCATCTTCCCCATGAGGAGGATTTACCACACTGACTCACTTTAAGACAGAAAATCAGTCAGTCAATGTGCTGAGTGCTGCTGCTGCTGTCTGTACAGCTGATGATGTGCTTTGTTGTCCTCTCAGTCCAACAGGTGGAGGTGATTCAGAGGTGAGTCTGTCCAGCTGCCCTTCAAACCACAGTTCACCGGATGGAAAACATCAGAGTGGAGTGTGAACAGCAACTTGAAGGTCCATGTATGAGAACCTGCCTGACCCAATTCCAAAGAACAGCACCGGTTTTACATAGACCCAACAGAGATGAAGAAAGACCTGTTGAGACCTGAGACCTCAGTCTGACCCTGAACACCCCACAGACAGTGACAGAAGAACTCACACCTGCACCGTTGCTTCACAGCAGGGACGGACATATCCTGATGGAGAAACAAAGAAGCTAAAGGTCAAAGGTCATGCTATAGATTAACAGTTGGTCAGTCTCAATGAAAGCCTCAGTTAAGATTTAATAGTTAGTAATGTTGTCCATGATGTCCTGCCGACGAGATTATTATTAGCTGTCTTAACACGCTGCATCACTTTAACTGTAAGTTTCCCTCACATTAGTGCCCAGTACAAGCCTCTGCTACCGTCTCTCACTGCAGGGGTTCTGCCTCCAGAGTTGGAGAGTCTCCTGTTGCCCCATGATCCTGCTCAACCCATGACAACAATAATTAAAACATTTAATAGTGTTATTGATAGTGTTAGTGTGCTATTAATGTACCACTGTTTGTCATTATTATTTCTTTAGCTGTAATAATAATTACTATTATTATTATTACATTATTATTACTACTATTTATTTACACTTTGACTTAGTCTGCGTATCTGCACGTTGTCTTCTCTCACCCATCTCCACCTCTTCTGTCTAAACCCAAACTGCCCGAGGCAGACGGGCCGCCCACCTGAGTCCGGTTCTGCTCGAGGTTTCTGCCCTTCTGAAATAGTTTTCCGCCACAGTCGCCAGTGCTTTGCTCATGGTGATCTGTTGCTTGCAATCCATAGAGTACTGCCCACCTGCTCTATATGTACAGCGTCAGATAATCTCTGTTGTGAATCACGCCATACAAAATAAAATTTGACCCTGACCTTGACCTGACCATAGACAGGTCAGAGGTCAGAGGTGTTCATCAGTTGATGGAGTTAGCTGAGTTGTCATGGGGAGACGGGGCCCAGGTGTGATCCTGGGAGTCCAGTCAGGATGACAGGTGGTTAACAACAGGAAGAGGTTGATTCTAGCTTGTAGCTCAGCTGGACATGTGAGCTGATGTTGATCACATTTTATAAAACTGCACCAGTTCAGCATGGACAGCTTCATCCGAATACATCAATCATATCAACACATCAAGGTGATTCAGTGAACAGAAGAGATGAGCCACACACACCCGAGCCGGCGTCTGCACGCCACTGATGTGTCTCCATCACACTCTGATCATTCCAAACAGCCTGAAGACCTGGTTTTAGTTTCTCAGACTTCTGTCCTCGTTACCTTCTGCCTGATCTGGTTCTGTCCTTCTCGCTTTGCCAACTCTGTCCTCTTCTCAAAGTGAGACAAACTGCCGCCGCCGTCTGCAGTCAGCTGATGTGCTTTGTTGTCCTCTCAGTCCGAACAGGTGAGTGTGAGTGGAGGGGGTGAGTTCGTCCAGCTGCTCAGAACCACAGGTGACCTGCCTCAAGACGCCAGAAAGAAGTGGTTCAACAGAGCATTGTGCTTTGCAGGATCCATGTGTATGAGAACGCTCGACTCAATTTGAAGAATAGAATGAGTTTTTTCAGAGACCTAACAGAGATGAATGACCATGAGACCTGACTCAGTTCGACTTTCGAAATACCCCAAAGTCACACAGAAGATACAGTTGTGAAGCACCGCCAGGAGTGGTACTTAGCAGGAAGACAGTGCAGCTCAAAGTAGAAAGGTCAGAACGGTTTGTTTTGTCTCTTGGTTTGTCTTGGTTGCCTGTCTTTAGTTGTTTGTCTTCGGTTGCTTGTTTGTCTTGGTTGTCGGTCTGCTGTTTGCCTGTCTCTTGCCGTTCCGCTCTGCCGTTTGTCCGGGTTTGTCTGTCCGATCTGCCGTTCCGATCTGCCGTTTGTCCGGTTGTTCGTCTTTTGCGGTTGTTTGTCTCTTGAAGTTGCTTGTCTTTGGTTGTTTGTTTGTCTCTGGGTTGTTTGTCTCTGGCTGTTTGTTTGTCTCTTGCTGTTTGTTGGTTCCCCGGCTGCTCGTCTCTGGTTGTTTGTCTCTAGTTGTTTAGTCTCGCCGTTTGTCTCAGTTGTTTGCTTCCATATGGTCTTCGGCTGTTTGTCTCTAGTTGTTTGTGCTCGTTGTTTGTCTCTTCCGATCTCTCGCATTCTTGTTTGTGCTGGTTGTTTGTCTCTTCCGATATCTCTCGCATTGTTGTTTGTGCTCGTTGTTTGTCTCTTGGTTTGTCTTCGTCTCACTGTCTTCTGTCTCCCACAGAGAAAACCTCATGTCAAAGATGAAACAGCCCACATCAGGAACAGAAGGAGTTCACCGATCCGTCTCCGATGGCTGGAGATCAACCGCTTGATCGGTCTGTTGATTGCCTGATTATTGATCCTGATTCGACTTTGGATCAGAGAGAAAATGAAGTGAAGGAGCTGATGGACTATGGATGAAGACAGGAGTGACGCTTTATCAACTTCTTCATCTAACTGACCTCACACAGTCTGAGTGACCCATCGGCTGACTGTGTGATTGACCAGATGTCACATGTGACAGCCGTGTGATTTGGACCAACATGTTATTGTGTGTTTAGGGATAGTGTCAGGTGTCTGTGCCGTAGGTATCGTCAGGAGTTCGATGCTGGCGATGAGTCAGTTCATGACCGCACATGACATTGCTGTTGCCCGGTCCATTAGCGCCACCCAGCGTCAACCGGGAGAGAGTGAAGTCAGTGAAGGTGACGGCTTTTTTCTGACAGACGGAGACTCGCTCGATGGAAATAGCTGTTAGCTCCTGTGAAGGAAAGTTGCTGAAACGTCAGTTAGCGTCCGATAAAAGTAACGGTAACGAGCGAGTAACAAGTTGAAGAGCAAGTGGAGAGTTTTTCTGCCAGTTCCCTGTTAAACAGCATTTCTACTGGAAAACACGGTGAGTTAGTGCTAGCTAAGCAGCAACAACAGCCGTCAGCTCCTCCTCAGCCTTCAGGGACCTTCATCATGTTGATTCTCCATCTTCACCATTCTCTGCTCTCTTCACCATTCACTCCTGGGGAGCCCGGATGGACGGGCAATATTGCCTGGGTGGCAGTAGAAACTCGGCACAGACAGAAATAGAGCAGAACAAGCAAAAATCGATTTTGTTAGAACAGCATATTTTCTAAGGGACACTGATTGTTCATTGTGAGGTCTCCGTTGTTCTGTGTATTTAATTAAGAGAAATATCAGCTTGTGTTAATGTCTGACATGGCTGGAAACTAGTGATAACCGACGGGGTTTCTGGGGTGTTTGTGGCTGAAGAGGTTCAGACAGGATGAAGAGAAAGTTCCTTGATGAAATATGATTGTCAGGAAACATGGCTTTAAGTCAACAGAGTTTTAGTATTTATGTGTTGTGTTTTTCTCAGAATAATAAGACTTTCTCGTGATCAAACACCTTGTTACATTAACAGCTGTTTCTGTCCTATGTCTGTTACATATATCAAACCTCGACCGAAAGTGACTCAAATTAAGCCTATTTTACTGTTGTGAAAACAGTTCAGCTCCAGACTGATACATATACAACTATACTCTGACTGTTAAGATCCCAAATGTCATGAAGATGTTGTTCATTTTGAACAAATAAAGGTTGAGATTCAAACTGTCAGCAGTCAGAGCTTCACTGAGGAAATCTTAAAGTGAGTGGAGTCCAGATTTCAGAGTCCAGACTGAACTGTACAAAGAGTTTCCTCTGATTGGAGGCTCCATACAACTGAGTAACAACATGTCAGCAGAATCTAACTACACATCTTGTCATGTTTTTTTAATGAATTTTAAATTTAAGAATAGAACATACAGAGTGGAAAAAATAGCTTATACATTTAATTTTGACAGCATAAGATACCACTCACAGACACACACACACAAAAACCTGCCCTAAATTAACAACAAATGCTGCAGTGTGTTGGAAGGAGGAAAAAGCTAGATGCATTTCAATACAAGATAAAGTGAATATGGTAAAGCAAACAAAGTGAGCAAAAACAGCATACAGACAATAATCATAAGTGTGGAATCTGAACAAATAGTCTGAAGAAAAAGCTTTTGTAGAAAAGAGTGCAAGGGTTTCCAGAGTCTCCAAAATTTGTCCGATTCATGATTGAGATCATGAGTCAGTTTCTCCAGGGGAAAGAATGCTGATATATGTGATATCCACATATTGACCGTGGGAACCTGTGGAGCAGACCACAGTAACAGGATGCATTTCTTGGCTAGAAACTAAAGAAGAAGTAACAGAGATCTGGTATCTGTGTCAAAAAGATTTTCAGAAGAATGGTTCAATAAGTAGAACACAGGAGACAGTGTAAACTGTTCACCAGTGATCTCTTGAATCAATGAACCTGTTTCCAAAAAACCTGGATGTAATTTTACATTTATAACAAACTGAACTATTGAACATTCTCTGGAGATGAATAGGTGTATAATAGGTCCTATGAAAAATGTAAAGTTTTGTTCATGCATGAAGTGGTACATTTGAAATACTATCACAAAATTTGGACCAGTCTGCAGGCTAAATGTCACAGATCGTGCTCCCATAATGGCCAGGGATCTGGCTGAGAAACATAACATCTTCAATTTCAGCCAGATTCAAGCGAATCCCTTTTATTTAGAAGAAGTCTAGAAATGATGAATGGGCTATTTAAAAAGTCTTTGTGAGAGATATTAAAGTCAGATCTGATCATTCAAATGACTGAAAGTCAGATAAACAGATCTGCAAAACAGACAGGCCCATAGATGACCACTCATCAAGCCCATGCTCTTGAATTGTAATGGAGATCTGGGTTCAAGCCTAAAGGAAGTGTATAGAAAATGAAAGGAATATTTAAATTTCTGACATCTCTCCATACCAATGTGCTTGATATAAATAATTGGATTACTATTGAGTGATTTATATAGTCTATATTATTGATGAAAGGGAGGTTTAAGCTTTCTAGGATGGCAGGCGAGACCTCTCCATAAACCAGTTAGTCCTCATTTTGAGTTGAGCTGACCAATGAGTAGAATTGTGGAGATTTGGTAGAGGGCCTCCCAGGTCCCTTGCCTTGAGTGAGTTTAGAAAATCCTTTGATTCTTTGATTTTATTATTCCAAATGTAATGAAATAGAGGTGTTTAATAACTTAAAAATGCTGGTGTCAAATAACAGGAGATTTGAAACAGAAAATTTAATGAGAGGATATTCATTTTATGACATTGACCCTCCCAAAAAGTGAAGTTGGCAGGAGTGAACCCATGCTGAAATTGTGTTTAATTTTTGAATTAGTGGGGTATAATTAGCCTAAAATATGGTTTTAAAATCATATTGGTGAAAGATACTAAATATCTGAGACCCTTTCAATGGTAGGGTTCTTATGAGTATTAAGGTAGTGTATGACATTGATTACTTGACGTACATTATCTGTGCCATGGATTTATAAATCTAGCTTGATCCAACTTTATGATTGTAGGAACACCTTTTCAAGTCATGGGCTAGAACTTTGCTATGTTTTGTAATCACATTAAGTAAACTAATAGGTACTATGTGAGTGAGCAGTAGTAGATCTCGAAGAATTGGAATAGTACCTTCAAGATGTCATTAACAGTATAGTGTTAGGTGAATCTCGTAAAATGTCTTCTAGAACTCAGAAACCCATCAAGACCGGACATTTCATCCTGTCATGTTTAAATACAACATCTCCACTTGTTCCACTCTGGACTACCAGAATGGAAAATGAATCCCATCAGTTTTACTGGTTGTTCCATCTCTCCGTTTCTGCTGTGATCAAGTCCAGGTTGTTCAGTATTTCATTCATTATATTATTAGGGTGTTATGGCATACAGCTGGAAGTGCTGAAAACAATCTGGCGTCAAGGTCAAGAAATTCCTGCTAAGTCTAGATTCAGCCTTCCTGAACTCACCTGTCAGTCCATTAACCACACCAGGGAGATTGCATGCCTTCCTCCTCCTTTGGCTACCAGCCTTTCCTCAAACCACCAGGAACAAAGACCACTGTGAGTGAAGTAATGGACTCAGACCTCATGTTTAGTTACATTACAGCAGTTATTGTATTGTTGTTTCATTGTTGAACATTGCCTGAGTTTTGAGGTTGATTTCTATTCGTCAGGTTTCAGTGTTAATATACTGAAGATGATGAGACATACCCAGAGATAGTGGAGGCGAAGACTACAAGTTAAACTACAGTCAGCTTTGACTCTCTGTTGTTAGTGCTGACATCTGAACTTAATAGTTAAATGTACTTATTTTATCTTTGTGTGTTTGTTCTCTCCTGTCATGTGTAGAAAAATTCCTGCTAAGGTCCATTGAGTGACTGTTTTGAAGCTTTTTAATTATATCACATGGTCTTCATCAGCAGCAGATTTTTCTCAGAGTAGCAGACGCTCAGATTTCCTTTGAATCTTGAGACATTTATAGATGATCTATAAGAGCAGGTCTAGACTGAACTCTGTCTGTTATTTACAGGAAGACCAACAGTTCCACCATGAGCAGCGCACAATTAGGCAATTGGAGAAAAACTTCCTCTAAGAGGCAAACTACTGGAGCAGAACCAGGGTAAGATGGTAAAGAGGTACATGTTAAGGTGCTGAGCAGGATCGTAGGAGCAGCAGGCGCGTCATCACGGATCAGACTCTACGACCAGAAGCGAAATACCTGCAGAAGAGGGGAGAGAGATGAAAAACCTACAAGAAAGAGTGATGGAGAGAGAGAGAGAGAGAGAGAGAGAGAGAGAGACTCATGTTGTTGAGGGAGGAAACAGAGTCAGAGTGATGCAGTGAAACCTGAACTCTGATCCTGTCGTCAATAAAGCTTCCTCGTAGCTGGAAGAGAAAACTAAAGTTTCTCTGAGCCGTAGATTATCAGGAGGAGGACAGCAGTTAAGTGGCTGTGAACAGTCCTGAAGGAGTTTTTGAAGCCTTATCATCTAAAGAAGCTGATTGAAGTGGGGACTTGTTGGAGTTTCTTCCAGGAAGATGAAGAGCAAAATACGCCAGATTACTATGCTTAAGTAATTGATGGTATACTCCCAGAAATGACAACATCATCTTTCAAAGCATCAAACTTTCTGCATCATCACCAGACTTGAACTGACTCGCGAATGAACTGTTGAACTCATCTTCTACTTTAGGATGGAAACTTCATACTGTGACACTGACTTCAGTATTGTGCAGGGTCAAACTCCAGTTCTACTTTTATGTCCTGAAGTAACAGTGTAGTAAAACCCTGAACCCCAGATTTAAAGCACAAAACCTTCTGCAGTAAAAGTGAATGAAAAGTTTCTTCTGAGCGCTCGTAGATTATTGCAGTGTGAACTGTCTTTGCCATATGAAGCAGAGCAGCAAAAGGCCAACAGCAACAGAGACACAAATCCTGTAAACGATTGTGTAATCAAATTTTACATTTAAAAGGAAACTGCATCAGGAGTTAATGCTGAGGTTTCTCGTTATTTTTGTCTTTTCGTTCCTTCACTTTTACATTTCTTCTTTGCTGTTTTCTCTGCCTTTCTGTGTTTGTGGGTGTGTGTGTCAGACTGAAGGCAGGGTAAGAGCAATGGTTGAAGCAGTGACCTCAGCTAAAGTTCAACATTTATTTGCTGTGATACCACAGAAAGTTCTTCAGGATATGAAGAATAAACTGTGGTTAGAGCTAAATACTCCTCCTCACTGAGTATTAACTACTCAGTGTCATAACAAGCATCTCTACTGATTCACATTTACCTGTCCCATATCGTTAAATGTTATTGAACAGGTGTGTTTCACATTGTTAAACTAATTTTGATGCATATTTTATAGAAAATGACAATATCAGCTTTCAAAGCATCAAACTTTCTGCATCATCACTCAGACATCACTCAAACTGGATCTTCAAGTAATGAGAACTGTTGAACCCATCTTCTACTTTAGACAGAAACTCACAGCCGGGCATACACACTCAACATGCAGCATTGTGGTCAAACCCGTTCTGTACTTATGTCCCAGTAATGAAAAGAAACCGAAACCCCAGATTTAAAGCAACAAAACCTTCTTGCAGGGGTAAAAGAGAAACTAAAGTTTCTCTGAGCGTCAGAGATTATCAGGAAAAGTCAGAAGTGGTGTAACCAAGTCCTGAAGGAGTTTTAAGCTCAATGTCTAGTACAGCTATGATCAAGGACTTTGCTGGAGTTTCTTCCAGGAAGATGATGTTGGTGGTGTGTTTAGATCCTCCCACGGTAAGAAAACCTTCCTCGATCTGACTGATCCAACACTGCAGCAGCTCTTAGTCTCGTTTAACTTTAAACTATGAGCAGATTTTCATCTAGAATTATTACACTAGATGCAAAGTGAGAACAAGGAGGACTAATATATCTCAGCATCTCCTCCCAAACACAGACTAGAAGAAAACTGAAGATGAGACAGACTGATGTGGATGAAAAAAGTGTCTCAGATAAACAATCAATAAAGTTTTTTCAAGACTAAACTAAACTACTTTTATAAAGTTAAATAAATAAAAGGCCCTCGCCTTCTAACTCTAATTTCTTTTGAACTATGTAAAGTGCACATTAGATGTCAATGTTATTGACTTGCAGAAAAACTGACTTTAGCCCTGACTTTAGCCTCACTACACCATATTGACAAAAGTATCCACTCACCCATCCAAATCATTGAATTCATGTGTTCCAATCACTTCCATGGCCACGGGTGTATAAAATCAAGCACCTAGGCATGAAGACTGCTTCGACAAACATTTGTGAAAGAATGGGTCGCTCAATGAATTCCAGTGTGGTACCGTGATAGGATGCCACCTGTGCAACAAAATAGAAGTGATTGGGAATGACAGAAACTCAGCCACGAAATCACATAAAATCACAGAGCGGGGTCAGCAGATGCTGAGGCGTATAGACCACAGAGGTCGCCAACTTTCTGCAGAGTCAATAGCTACAGACCTCCAAACTTCATGTGGCCTTCAGATTAGCTCAAGAACAGTGCGTAGAGAGCTTCATGGAATGGGTTTCCATGGCCGAGCAGCTGCATCCAAGCCTTACATCACCAAGTACTATGCAAAGTGTCAGATCCAGTGGTGTAAAGCACGCCACCACTGGACTCTAGAGCACTGGAGACGTGTTCTCTGGAGTGACGAATCACGCTTCTCTGTCTGGCAATCCAATGAATGAGTTTGGGTTTGGTGGTTGCCAGGAGAACAGTACTTGTCTGACTACATTATGCCAAGTGTAAAGTTTGGTGGAGGGGGGATTTATGGTGTAGGGTTGTTTTTCAGGGGTTAGGCTCAGCCCCTTAGTTCCAGTGAAAGGAACTCTTAATGCTTCAGCATACCAAGACATTTTGGACAATTTCATGCTCCCAACTTTGTGGGAACAGTTTGGGGATGGCCCCTTCCTGTTCCAACATGACTGCACACCTGTGCACAAAGCAAGGTCCATAAAGACATGGATGAGTTTGGTGCAGAAGACCTTGACTGACCTGCACAGAGTCCTGACCTGACAGAACACCTTTGGGATGAATTAGAGCAGAGACTGCGAGCCAGGTCTTCTCGTCCAACATCAGTGTCTGACCTCACAAATACGCTTCTGGAAGAATGGTCAAAAATTCCCATAAACACACTCCTAAACCTTGTGGGAAGCCTTCTCAGAAGAGTTGAAGCTCTTATAGCTGCAAAGGGTGGGGCAACATCATATTAAACCCAATGCATTAAGAATGGGATGTCTCAGACAAAGACAAATATTTAACCAGTTGAAGATTAAATGGTCAATTCTTTGACTTTTCACACTGACTCTAAAACTGGAGCTAATGTGACATGAGGTCTTCAGCATTCAGTTAATTTGTGTGTCTGTTTCTTTGTCCTCACAGTTTCCCAGCATGCCCTGGCTGTGGTGGTGGAGGTGCATTCAGGGGAGAAGTCAGTCCTGCTGCCCTGCCAGTACTCTGGTTCTATACCTGAGGACCCTACAGTGATGTGGAGACGCTACGACATAAATCCAAAAATTGTCCATATACGACAGGAAGAAGATGATCTGAAAGGACAGAACCAGCTTTACAGTGGACGCACATCA
>BRZM01003719.1:0-58533 GCA_033238685.1 Lates japonicus
TTTTTTTTTTTTTTTACTATAGTTGAGTAACTTTTGTCAGTGGTGGAAAAAGTATTCAGAAGTAGCAACACTATGGTGTAAATATGTTTTACAAGTGAAAGCACTGTATTCAAATATTTCTCAAGTAAAAGTGCATATATATTGGCAGAAAAATGTATATAGAAGTAGGTAGTAATATGCAACAATCTACAGCATACCTCCACACAACTTTCAACAGTTTCATCTGCAAAGTAGTAGCTATATTTATGAAATAGATGTGGTGGAGTAGAATGTTCCTTCTGAAATTTAGTAAAGTTACTTAACACAGATGTACAAGCACCTAAAAATTGTACTTTAGTACTGTACTGTATGTGTAAATATACTTATTTTCCAGCAGTAACAGTTGTCACACTATACACAGAGATTCATCTTAATCAGTTTGTGCTTGAAGATATTGCAAAACCTGCTACAGAGGCTATGGGGTTGGGGATCCACTGTCCTTGGGTTTCATGTAACACAAAGCCAGTACTCAGCTCAAGACAGCCCCTAGTGGTACTCTTGTGTTATTACAGCAAATCTCAGGGCTTTATTCTGTGGTGTTACACAAGTAAAATCTCACTTGATTCTGATATTCTTGGCCCATTCTTTCTCTTTGTTTGGTCATTTACAGGCCTTCAGAAGATTCCTGCCCTTGTTTGACCGGGTGCTGGTGGAGCGCCTCACAGCAGAGACGGTAACAAAGGGGGGCATCATGCTGCCGGAGAAGTCTCAAGGCAAAGTGTTGCAGGCCACTGTGATGGCAGTAGGACCTGGCTCTGTCAACCAGGTGATTCTCAGCCTGCTACTTGTGTATATTTATGTGAAAAAACATGAGTGATACTTAGTGCTTTACAGTTTCTATTTGGCTCTGAGCAGTGGTGGCGGTCAGGCCAGTGCCAAAACTCATGACCTGTGCAAGCACTGTATATGTCAGATGTGTTGGACAGAAAGCTAATCACCAACTATTTTGATAGAAATTTTTGGAGTTATTTATGAAGGTAAAATGCTAAAAAAAAATAAAAAAAAATAGCTTGTTCGTGTTCCTCTAATGCAGTCCTTCTCAAATAGTGGGGCGCGCCCCCCTGGGGGGGCTCGGAGCGATGCCGGGGGGGCGCGTGTGACCCCGGGAGCATGTTTTTTTTTTTTTGCCACAGGAAGTAGGGGTTTCTGCACCGAACAAGAGCACACAGCACAGAGCAGGAGATATGACGTGCAGTGAACAAACCCTTAAGAGACACCATGGAAAAATATTTAACAGGGATGAAAAGAAAGGCGGAGAGAGACGGAGATAATGAGACAAACGTAAGTCTCCCGAAAGCTAAGACGAGGAAATATGACGAAGCGTATGTAGCGCTTGGCTTCACTGTGACTACGGTGCGAGACGAGGAAAGACCGGTATGTTTACTGTGTCTAAAAATGTTGGCAGCGGACAGCATGAAGCCAAATAAATCAAATCGTCACTTAAAGACGTTACACCCCAATCACGCTGATAAGCCGCTTGAGTTTTTTTTTAGCGAAAACGTGCCGAATATTGCCAACAATCGATACATACATAGGATACAATGTTATGCAGAGGTGTACTTATAGCAATTTTATAGACAAATGATACTATTTACAGTCGCGGCGGAGAGTTGGGGGGCGCGAAATGTTTACTTCTTCCTGGGGGGGGGGGGCGTAACAGAAAATAATTGAGAAGCACTGCTCTAATGTAAAGTATTTCAGATTTTCCTTGTTTTGTGTCATTACAAATGGAATATTTTGGAGTTTTGGACTTTTTATCAGACAAAAAAACACATTTAAAGTGAAGGCTTCATCTTGGGGAAACCATGATTTTTTTTTTTCTTTCCTGACATTTTATAAACCAATGGTTTCATCAAGGAATCAAGAAAATCTTTGGCAGATTAATTGTTAATGAAAATCATTAATTGCAGCCCAAAACCATCAATAATTATAATCAAATACTATTTTGGAATCTTTCTTTTTTTTTCTTTTTCTCCTCAGAAAGGGAACTTGCAGCCAGTCAGTGTGAAGGTTGGAGAGAAAGTACTCCTACCAGAGTATGGTGGAACTAAAGTTGTACTGGATGACAAGGTGCAGTAAAGCTGGCTTTTCAGCTACATCAGTTCAGATTTGTTTCCTTTTGTGCCTTCCTTGGTTTGATTTCTTTGTTTCTTATTCCGTCCTTTAGGACTACTACCTGTTCCGTGACGCAGATATCCTTGGTAAATACACCGAATGAGTCTTCGTTGTTTGATGTAAAGTCCCTGTCATCCTTAGAAGAAATTAAGTTGCCTCATTCGTGTCTGTTTTTTTTCTATGTTATTCCAATTGTAAATAATTCTAATCACATTTTGTTACAATAATAAAGGTGAACTGTCAATTATTGTATTTTTTGTCATGATTCCACACTGCTCCTGAAAACAGCTAATATGCATCACAGATGTGATATTCCTTTTATAAGCTTTCTTTGTAGCTTTGCATCTCACGACCTTTCTCAGTGGGTGGAACATACTTAATTCTTCTATACTACTAAACTGAAATGGTCATGACTTTCCATGAACAAGTTAAATCTAATGTTAAACTATATCTTACAGCTGACATAAATCCAAGCTAAATGTGCCGGTACCACTTTCTGGTAAGGAACCATTTAAAGTGTTCATAATCTACAATTAATGCATTTATTCATTTATAGATTAGTTCAAAGAACAACTTTTGGGTTGTGGAAAATCTTCCTCCAGGATAACACATAACACACAACACATTATCCTCACATCTCTCTCATTCATAAAGGAGACCTTTCCAATGGACTGACCACTTCAGGAAAAGAGCTGTGGGACCAAACCCCATTTACAGTATAACCTGCTTAATAATAACTGCAGACTTGATGCATTTTGATATTCATTTTATTAATGAATATTTAACATTCGGAATTACAGTGGACTCACCAAGGTTTGGTTCATTATGGTTCATTACAATCTAAGAAACCAAACACCCTTTAATACTGTCATACTAACATGTATAACTGAAAACCTGATTCCTTAGGAGCGTGAAGCTCTTCTTAATGGTCTACCAACATTTATTACTGAATAGATAAACTGAAAGTACGTGTCCCTATGTAGCCTATTTGCGTCTCATATTAATTGTTTTGCATCTCTGGTTGCTTTGTATCTCCATTGTTTTCTTTCTGTTTGGGGTTGTTAGTTTTGTGTCTGTGGCCAGTTAATCTGTTTTTTTCTGTCTTCTGACTTTGGGATTGTTCTGTCTCTCTTTGCAGTCGATCTCTCTCTGTAGCCTAATTGTGATCATTTGTGACTGTTCTGTGCCTCTTTGTAGTCAATTTCACTGTTTGTAGCCACATGCAGGGTCTTACTAGTTGTTTTGCGTCTGTTTGTGGTTGATTGGAGTCGTTTTGTGTGTTTAGTTGTACCCCGATCAGTTCAAATCTTTGTAGTTATTTCGTGATTTTTCAACTGGATTTGGGTGTTTGTAGTCGTTCTGCCTGTCTCCGTAGTTAGGTTACTTACTTCAAACCGAGGCTCTGGCCCTGACTCTGGGCCCTTTTGTGCTGCTCCATACCACAAGTTCAAATGATCTTAAATGGAAACACTCAGGTAAAGTAAAAGTACCTCAGATTAAGTACACTACAGAAGTATGAATGGGTGCGGACTGAGGTCAACATGAAGTGAATCTGTGTCGCCGCTCCGTGTTCACTGACTCCGCTGCTACAACGCCGCTGCTGACGAACATCCGGGTATTCTGTCGAGATGGTCATGGCGGAGGGTACTGCAGTTCTCAGGAGGAATCGGCCTGGAACCAAGGCAAAGGTTTGTTTTCACCCCTCAGGACCACTTCAGCGTTATTGCTAACAAGCACTCACGACTGCGGGAAGCTGGCTCATTTGAGCCGCGTCGTTTTATTACCCGTCTTTTGTCGACAACTTGGTCATAGACAACATATAGGAAGGGCCTGACCTGGAAACGGCTAGCTAAGTTAGCTACGGTTAGCTGTTCTCCGTCTAGTTCTTGGAGTAACGTTAAACGACACTGAGTGTTGCTTCTTCGATCGGAGATCTGTGCGATTGTCATCATTGCTTAAATTAGTATAAACTCAAATTGTTGAATATAAACGATCCTCATACACAGAAACGTTACTGAGTTAGTGCTTAGCTCTTAGCTGTGCAGGAAGAAGTCGCATCCCGGTTATCGAATCGACTAGCGTTAAGTTAGCTTCACAGCTGTGAGTAATGGAGAATAATTAGGGTTGTTAACTTTTGCAACGTCGTATTTTGTCCGCTATACTTTCCCTGTAAACAAACTTCAAATTGGCCGTCAGTTAGTCCGTTTGTATTACTGTCCTTACTTCATATATGTCGTGTGTCAGATTGTGAAATAACGCCAGGCTCGACTAATGGTTGAAGTTTGCTTCCAATTCAGAGGTTTCTCAAATCTGAAGTTTGCGTTTAAACGGTCTTTAAACCTTCCCTGTTGATCTAGTCCAGATTAAACCAGTCTAGTTAAAATGGGTTTTCATCTGGATCTGATCAAAGATGGTCTAGATGGGAAACAGACTGTGAAATCACCGTTTTGTGTTTGTTTTCTTAAATGGGATAAAAGTCTCACAAATCTGAACCTGTGTTTCAAACAGTCTTGAGTTTCTCTGGGTTCATCTAGTTCAGATTTTTACAAGTCTAGCTATTGTGAGTTTTCATCTCGACCTGTCTGATGTAGTCTGGGAAACAATCTCAAACACAGTAAAAGGTTTTATAAATCTGAGAGTGTGTTCAATAGTTACTGGAGTCTGCTTGTTAATCAAGTCTAGGTTTGATAAAAAATTTAAATGAAGACAATGTAGTGCTCTCATAAATAAAATTAACATAATTGACACAGGGTGAAGGCTTTAACTATAATATCTAACACTATTACATCAATAGGTGGAATTGGTCACTCAGTATTGTCATTTTCACTTTCTCCTTAACTAGCAAATCACAAGCTGACTCATAGCCTTGACTGCCTAATTATTGTTAGTTCACGTCAGGTGACAGTTGTGTAGCTAGCATCAGTTATGCTACAATGCAGCTTTGTCCACTCTGAGTGGAGACTAAATTTGTCCTCCCCCCATGTATAGGATTTCTACAACTGGCCGGATGAGTCATTTGAGGAGATGGACAGCACCCTGGCTGTCCAACAGGTGTGTTGTCATTTCGGGTGTTTGTGTGTGTCAGTGCAGAAGGGCATGGTGGTACAATCTTGTCCAATAACTCTTTAGTTTTCATGTGGTTTGGTGAGATTTGCATTAAGATAGACTTGAAAAAAATATGAACCAGACACCTTATGTTTATTTTAGTTCTCCACAAACACCCACAACGCCAAAATATGTTGCCATTATGAATCACCAAAATTATCTTAAGCCATATCATTGTGCGTGGCTGAATGAAGGTGTTTACTAATGTGTGTTTGACTGGCTCTATTTCCAGTACATTCAGCAGAACGACTAGATCAGATTGCTCCAACCTAATAAAAGTCATAGACCTCCGGAGTCAGGATGAGGGTGTGGAAGTATGAACACCTCAGGTAGTTCAAAATGTAGTCAAAATGCTTTGGGCATATTTTTTGATCATAGTCTTAGAATATTCAGGGCTTATGGTCATTGTTGTTCATTTCACAACAAAGCACTGAAAGAAGATACAAACAATGAATTAGACCGTTACGATTCTTTGTTATGTATTGTGTGGAATTTATGTACAGTATGCCCTCAACTTAAGCGTAACCCCTTACTAATAATTTTGTTGAAATCTTATTATAAAAAGTGATCATTAATATTTGACCAACACCAACCCAGATCGTTAGATCTGACAAAAATAACTCAATAATGCTGATGTTTTGTTGCTGTTTGCAGAAGCGGACCTGTCATAGACTCAATGGACTAGCTGCTAAAACTGCAGGTAAAGCTCTCTGTTGATTCTCACTATTAGATTAGCAGCAGAATTGAATTTTATTGTTGATGTTGTCTTGTAGGCATCTTGCCAAGTTATCATGTCTAGGTCCTGCCTACCTGTGGTATTGGTGGTTTGAAGTATGTTGATTTGATTGTGTATCAGTGTAAGGTCAGCTGTGTGTTTGCCTCTTTGCTCCTGGGCGGGTGCCATCAGACACCTGCACCCAGATGACGGCAACCCAACAGAGCAGTGGATCTTTTTATGCTGCCACAAGACACCCCAAAGAGGTGAGTCAAGACATGATTTAGTCACAGGCCCACTGGGGCAGTGTACTTTGCTCCGCCACTAACAGTGGTATCTTTCCATGTATGAATTCCTAAGCATAATTTATTTGGTTGTGTAAATATAAAATAGTTTTGACAGTTTCATGCATGTTGCTTCCACAGTGCCCTGCTGCCATTGATTACAGGCACACGCTGGGCCAGACGCCCTGTATCTTTCAATAGCAACAAATACTTCCCCAGCCAGGTTAGTCATCTTCCATAAGTAGCTTCCCAATCATCTTTTCATTATCAAAAAGAACATGATGCTGTGAAAGGAGTTACTCATGAGTGAACCTGTCTATATGGACGCTTATGGCAATAGGAGGCGAGCCACTGCAAATCATACAAATGAAAATAATGTTTGCACTTTTACGAGTACAACCCTAAAGGGCATTCGTAGTATTTCACTTGGTTGCATACTTTCTCACATCCCACCTGGTCCAGTTGCGGTGGATTGTCATTTTCAAAAATTCTGATTTAGGAAGCCTGTCTGTATGTGTTTTGAGGGTGGTTTCACAGAAGCTTCTTCTGTTTGCAGATTATTCAGATTAGTACTGTTATCCCATTATTAATCAACTCGGTGGCTTGTGTGTTAAAACCTTGGAAAACCTACAGGCTTCCAGATATAATTCATATCACAAAACAAATTGATATTCAACAAAGATTGTTAAACTTCGAACTGATTATTCTCCGTAACTAATATAACAATAATTTAACCACGACTGGATGGAGCTGGCTGTATGCAGCTGATGGTGATAAATTAATAGCAGCCTCTATGGTCTCTGTGCTGTTTACCGCTTACAGCTGGAGCCCTATTTCTCCATTCTTACTGTTAAAGTTCAGACCTTCAGCTGGTTCAGGATGCAGATCATTGATTTTAAAAATAAAAAAATTTCTTCTTTACATAGTTTTACAGCATTTTATTTCTATTTCAGCTATGGCAATGTATCATTTCACTGCTTTGTTTGTATGCTCTCCAACTTCTTCAGGTAATGTACCTCAACTCCAGCTACAGTTTTTCAGTCATTTTCAGCATTGTGTGATTACCTCAACTTCAGATTCTCTCAGCTTTGAGATGCTGTTTTTACATTTTGGCTGTTTTCAGCTGTTGTAAGTAATGTCTGTAATGTCCTTCGGCTCTGGCTGATTTCCCTTTGTCCTCAACTTCCAAGTTTGCTTCTATATTTCCAAAGCTTTTTCCAGCCATTTTTCAACATTAGCTTCAGCAATTTCCTTCAACTCTCTGCATTCACTGCATTTTCTTCTAATTTTGAAGCAGCTACCATTTTGTCGATTTGTCTTTCCAGGGTGAGCATCAAGGGTGGTCAGTGTCAAACTGGGCTCTGTCTGTCGTCGCATCTATAGGATATTCTCTCTTCTTTCTTCCATCACGCCAGATATTTGACTGAAATTATGGTGGTTCATCAGAAAAAGAAAGACCTTTATGTTTACTGCAAATATAAATCGCCCATTGACAGTGGTGTGATTTATGTAATACATATACAACTACTCTTCTGTTTTTTTAAATTCTCTTAAATTAAAACTTTATAATAAGGACAAGGTTTGCAACTATAATTTGCAATTAAATAATAGCCCTATGTACAGTATACAGGCAGTGCCATATATGTATTAACTCTGTTTCAAACTTCCATGAACTACGTTAGCAAAGGCGTATTAAAGTGACAATTACAGTCAAACAGTTTGCACAGAATGGTGAAGGAATCAGGGTAGCAGTGCTTCATAGCTATGATGTCGTTTGTGGCCACAGATAAAACATTCCTGTGTGTCACCCCGGTTCCGCAGCGCTTAGTAATGAGTACAACCTGATGTCAAGGACAACTGGTCGGTACCCATCCTAGGAGAAGTGCAGAACACCTCGTCAGCGGGGAGGAAGCGAGGCCCTAGGGATGGCTGCTGCCATAAGGAGACACATGTAAGCCACAATGACACACACATCAAAGGGAGACATTCACACCTGCATATACAGCACATACACACATACACATATACATATACTATATATATACACACTACAGTCATATTGGAAACCTGTCTAGTAACACTGTCCATGTCCCTCCTCCTTTATCACCTGTGTCTGTCTCAAAGGAAGTAAAATTACAAAGGCAAGAACGAGTTCAGCCATGCCTGCAGGACAAGATGATATTTTCTATTTACCTCCTCTCTGTCGACAGATTCCACACTGTCTCTGATACAGCCTGCTCTCCACTACTCCTTTACAAGGAAACCTCTTTCTTTAATCTTCTTTAAGCAGCTGGTTGCAAAAAATATACCTATGTAATCATGGTAGCCTGTGTGTGTTGACAAGGCACACACTGACAGCCCTCCCCCTTCTATTATATTTTATTCCCCCGCCCCCTCTCTCTTTAATTCCATATCTTGTTTTCTGATGGTGCTTCACTTTTTGTGTCTACTTCTATTTCTCTGTTTGCCCATGTTGCCTACCAGCCTGTTTTTTTTTTGAAGTGTCCCTTGAATGGATCACTAAAAGTAGCCTGCTGACTTAATAATGCTAATAAACACAATGTAGGTGTGTAAGCATGGCAGTGAACAAAGAAAAGCTTAATCTCTAGCTTTGTAAGTGTACTAGCAGTCAAATCTTCTTTTCCTCCTCCTGGCCTCTGAAATAGCGTTATGGGTATTCAGAGGCTTTTCATTAACTCTGGTCCTGCTTTGCTGACGTACCCCCATTTTAATACTGTATAAAGTATGCCTGATGTTCCACTTTCCTTGACATAGTAGTAACTGAAACAAGACTGTGCTGCTGTAAGCCAGTTTTACTTAAAACATTTGACAAATAAATACCACAGGAAGGATTGAATATCAACTACATTAGTATTGGAGCACAACCTCCCTTCTTTTACCCTCTCCCTCATTAAGTTATTTTGTGGGAGGAGTCTTACATCAATCAACCCCTTTTTTTTAAATGGACTAAAAATTTTGTTATATTGACATTTTCATGATGTCATTAATAAAGACCTATTATTCAGGTGAATTTATTTTGGGATATTTTAGTATTTATGAGCAAAGCCAGCAGTGTTTCTGTAAAGTGTCAATCTTAAAAGGATAAATGGTATTTTCAAACCTGGAGCATAGGACTTCCTCCTGTTT
The DNA here is from genome assembly GCA_033238685.1 of Lates japonicus. NCBI lineage: Eukaryota > Metazoa > Chordata > Actinopteri > Centropomidae > Lates > Lates japonicus. The sequence goes on from BRZM01003719.1 coordinate 9,406, forward strand.
TGGGTGTGGAAGTTCTCCTTCAAGATGAATTGGGACTAGGAATAAATGATGATAATAGATACTGTAGAAGATACTATTAATGAGGATATGACTCACAAACCATGGGAGATGAAATTATTTGTACAATAAAAAAAAACAACAACTTAATAAAAGAAACAAAATGTACAACTCTCCCAAAAGGAAGGCTGGACTAATAATACTGACATTTAGTAAATCCACAATGATGGGATGTGGGCAGTGTATACATCTGGAACACTAGCTATTCTTATTCGTTACATTTGATTGGAGCTGCAGTGGTTACAACAGAAAATAAATAGGCAGTTATTCTAGTTATCAAATATTCTTTTTAATTAAGGGAAAAATAAAATATTTATATTTTCTAGCTTCAAATATGAGAAATTGATGCTTTTTGAAGGTCACAATAGTAAAGCTTAACATCTTTTGAATTTGGATGAAAATAAGACATTCTAAGATGTCTACTTTCATGGACAAAATTATTCATCAAAAAAATAATTGCAGATTAATCAAGTAGAAAAGATCATTAGTTGCAGCTCTATGTTTGATCCCTTTCTCGCCTCAACGGCAAAATAACATGCATCACCAATTAGATTTGCAGTTATGAAAGCTAACATCTGGATATTTACAACAGCACTGTTTCCCTTTCACCAGCATTTACTCCACTGTTTAGCGTTGCACGGACTCATGATGGTTTGATCATTTTGCAGGTCCATTGTTTCCAAATCATTTCTTTAGATTTTCCTGGAAAAACCATTATATGGTGGTTTTAATCACAGGAAAATAGAGATAATTTCAAGAGACTGTTAGTTTAGTGGGTTAGTTTCGTAAAGCTGCTCCATTTAAACTTCATTAAGCATTATTATACTGTTATTAGAAACTTTATTCTTCTGAATAGGTTGTATGTTTGTCATAGACACTGAAGAAAAGTCGCATCGTTAATCAATTCTCATTTTACAGCTTTAATTGGTACCATTTACATTTCAGGAAACGTCTTAGGAGATTATTTGGAAATACATTTTATAAAGAGCCTTTCTATTGGACCATTTAGAACAGAATAGTCAATTACCATAATATGCTGTAAAACAATAAGCAGCAATTTGCAGGTTAAGCAGAGAAAATAACGTACACAATACCTACTGACCAGATATTAAATAATACTCAAACCCTTATGATGAGCAAATAACCATTTCCAGAATGATTATGAAATGGCACTAAATCAAACTAAACTTATTATGATGGTGTGTTAAGGATCTTTAATTGACTTGAAATGTTGCCGTTATTATGTGTCTCCAATAACTTTCGGCACTTTGCTGCTACTCACAAAACTCCTATTTAAGTCCCAGCACCTTCACTGAGTAGCCTCTTATCAGATGTCCGCCTGCATGTCGTCAGTACCGGTGTGCACAGAAAACTGATATCCACACAGATAAAATATTTACATCCTGCCTCAGTCTTACAAGCAAAGAGGAATGAGCCCTGACCTGTGTCACCTTCACACCGCGGTGAAGGATAAGCCAGCGTGTTAAGGAAGCCTTGAAATCAAAAAAGCCTCAAGGACAAATGAGAAGAACAACTGTGTTAAGATGTAGGAGTTTTTAAAACTAAGATTGGTGATTGAGGGTCAAGAAACATAAAGAGGGCCTTTCCCTCATTTTACCACCAGTGTTGTTTCCATATTAACTGAAATCTGTACGAGTGTTTGTACTTTATACTGTAATGATTCCCCCATGAGCACCTAGAACTGATTAGAGAATGGAATTAAATATAGTAGAAGTGTCTCCATGGACTTGTTTCTCTCCCAACAAATAAAAGTTTGGACGTTGATCACTTCCTAAATAATACCTCATTATCGAAAGCTGGTAAAAACGTTTTTAAAAAGTGCAGAGTTCTTCACGTCAAAGTCCTTGTTAAAAGAAACATTTATTTACCAATTGGAGTCTGTGGACTTTGAGGTTGATGTCTTTCTCCTCTGGTTCATCTCAGTATTCCCAACACTTAACTCCTTGGGAAAAGGTTACATCGTCTGTTGCCCTGCATGCATGTGACCTCAGCCTTCCCCTCCTCCTGTCAAAGCCACCTTCCTCCAGGTGGGACATGGCGCTGGGATACCACCTCCGAACACAGGAAGCCCCGATGCCTCCTGCAGGCGGAGGCTCCCTCGGAGGGGCGGGGCTGCTGGCAGCTCCTGGAAGCGACTGGACACGTGCTGTGCGGACAGAGCCTGGAGACAGGGGAAACCCAGACAGGCGTTAAGATCCGGTCAGATAGTGACTGCAAAGATTCATTTGGGAAGCTGTGCACATTTCATCATATTTTTTATACTATGAGGTACATTTTGCTTCTAACGCAGAAGACTGAAATTCATCAGTGCTGCAAAGTCACAGAGTCACAGCAGTGAATATAGCCAGATATTGTGCAAACCACTAACTCCTCAGATATTGGGTTGTCACACACTGTTGTTGAGCCAATCCATCTTCATTTAAATGACCTATTAGAGATATCATGTGTACTAAGATGCTTCAACCCCAACAGCCACAGTGTTGAGGTGCAGTTTTGATTTTGTTCACCAGGGTGCAGGCCTGGTTCTGCTGTTTGACTAGCTGGCCTCTGAAGACACAACCTGCTTTAGCCAGGTTCCCGTCACTGCAGACATAAACACAGAGGATGGTGTTGGTATCAATCACGAAGCAGACTGGGTCTGACATTATTATGGATACACGGTGTTATTTACCTACCTGTCATTGGCGGATGATGGGTGTTAGCGCTTTTACGTGGGCAACCAACCAAACTCAACCAGAGTGTGAAGGAGGGGCCATAGTCTGTTTTCATTGGTACCCTGGATATAAACAAACACAATATCATATATACACTGATTAGCCACAACATTAAAAACCCTTGTGCCGCCAAAACAACTCTGGCCCATCAGATATGGACCCCACAAAACCTCTAAAGACGTCCTGTGGTATTAGGCACCTGAATCCCAGCATCAGATCTTTAAAGATCCTGCTGAAGAGGTCACTGCAGGTAGAATGCTATTGTGGCATGTGAAGGGGTGTATATCGCCCCAACATGGTGCTCTAGTAGGTAATCGTGTCAAAGTAACATCCATATAGATACAGGACCCAAGGTTTCCCAGAAGAACATTTCCCAGGCGTCACACACTGCCCCTGCGGCTCAGCCTTCTTCCTATAGTGAAAAGCATGATTACATGGACCAGGCCACTGCATGGTCCATGGTCCAGTTTTGGGTACTCCGTGTAAGCCACTGAGAGGCACTTTCAGTAGTAGATTTGGGTCAATGGTGGCCCCATATGCAACCAGGTAAGCAGTGGTTCTTCTGTGGGATTAGACCATGGACCCAGTCTATGCTTACCATGTGCATCAATAGACCTTAGATATCCATGACCCTGTCTTACGGTTCCCCCAGTTGTCCATACATGGTTAATTTGATCACTGCATACTGCAAACACCCACAGGACCTGATGTTTTGGAATGCTCCTGACCCAGTCATCTAAACATCCACAGTTGGCCTAAATCAAGTCACTCCACATCCTTAGACTTGCCCATTTCCCGCTTCCAATACACCACGACAGTCTGGCTAAGAAAATGAACTGTCTGGCTGGTTTTTCATTTTTGATTTTGTTTGAGGCAATATTTTTAGGTCAGTTCTTCTAAAACACAAACAACAGGTTAGGATAATATTTTAGTAGTAATGGGTGAACTGACTCTCTAATCCCATTCACTCATTTCTGCAGCTCATTTTTCATCAGTCTGTTACTGACCTCGATTACCGTCACTGCTCTCTGACGATGAATTATACGTTGGGCGGGAGAAGTCTTCTCTCTTCTACAAACAACCCCTCAGTGATCCCAGGTACCAGCTCACTGAAACACACACATGTTATTACTAGTTAAAATGTACAGAATCATTATCCATGATTCACTGCCGGACAGCAAATAGATAATACACAGCACATCTTACAGCTCTCAAACTGTATACTAAGAAGCGCGTAATGAGAGAATGTCATTAGGTTGATAATATTGATTATTAGAAATAGGTTAAACTCTGTGGCTGAGTTCCAGCATGTGTTCATGTAGAGAAAACAGTGCAGTGTGAGCTCCTGTTCCTGCAGTGTCTGAATTAGGGAGAGAATTTTTATGGCTGATTTACAAGATAACTGCAGAATAAATCCTGATATGGGCTGTAGCCATATTAAACCAAATTTACATTTATTTGTTCCTGCAACTAAATGAACAATGGCCCTATCATTTGTCCCAGCATATAAAACAGCTTATGTGGCAATTGGTTAGCCATAGGCTATTCTTACTGTATCGTGAAAGACTACTGAGCTGTCTGGCGTGTAGCATTATATTCATTTAATGATATATCCGATATGACTGACCCGACTGACTGACTGAATAACTGCCAGTTTAAATCGATATGGTTGTTAAACCCTCAACATTGAAATCAGCATCTGCCTTAAAATTCTATCAGTCAGGCTCAGTATGAATGTCAGGTGAGTGTATACCATGTATATAAAATTTCCAGGCCTCAGAGGTTTACACATGATGTGGATGTCTGCTACTCTCTACAGAGGAGCGGGAGTGAGAATTGTAGGAGTCGGGAAGATGGCTCAAATATAAATGCAGTGGGAAAGAGGCCACGAAACAGGAAGGAACTGATTTTTGTATGATCAGTTTTATTGAAAGATGACAATAATTTAGAGTATAGAGGAAAAAGAGGATAGAAGAAGGGAGAAAGTCTCCCTTAACCTTTTCAGCCTTAGGCTGCTTATTCTTCCACCTTTACTTATGAGCTTATGGCCTTGAAGATTTAAATGTAAATAAAAACAAATCAAACAAGAAAAAGTGGCGGACAAACAAGCCTTTTTGCGTCAAACATCAAACCAACCTTTGGGGAGTGTGTCAGTAGTGAAGGAATCCGGCCAGCCTTTGCGGTAGTAGGCGGCAGTCAGCTCCAGCCAGTCAACCTCAGAGGCGCTGACAGCTGACCCTTCCTGGAGCGGCGTGGGCGCTAGTGGCGCACTGACAGGCCAGCGGTCAGGGGAGCACAGCCTGGGCAGGAGTCAGGAAGAGACCAACAACCTCAAGTCTGGAGGAGGAGGAGGAGGAAAAAGACAGAAAGACATGACACAGAATCCGCTCAGTTGGAGACACCGACAGGGAGATAAAGAAAGAGTGTGATGAAGTGAAGGCAGCAGAATATCTCACCAGGACCATAAGTGTTCTCCTCCCAGATCTATATGTCTCAGGTGAAGGTTCGAGGAGGGTGTCGTGGAGGGCTGACAGCCTCTTTGGACCTCTACCCTGCCATTTGTGATCCCGCTCACCTGCTGGGACGAGCCACGACAGATCGAGGCGCCCCCTCGGGCCTGCTGTTCACCAGGAAAACAAACAAACCCAGAGTCAGCACACCAAACCGTCCAGACATTTTAAGGAGGAAAACACTGTCAAGCCACAGTAAATGTACCAGTTGTGTATTCTACAATACTCAACCACAAGATGTGATATAAATAATTAATTAAATAACAAAACATCCATGGATACCAGTTTGTAATATATCATATTCAAATCATTGTGTTTAGGATGCCTACGTGGCCTTAGGGTTAAAAAATGTACAAAATAGAATTACCAGAAGTTATTTAGTCTGCATCAGTTAAGGCACATCTGAAGAACAGGCCCAAATAATATATCAAGTTCTGAAATCACCTCAGTTTGTATGGTACTAAGCTGCAGTAAATATCACTGGCCCTGTCGTTAGGCGCTCTGACCAGTGTCACCACGATCAGTGAGTCTCAGGTAACAGCCACTATCCACCCTCAACATGCGCTGTGACACAAGGGGCGCCGTCTGCTTACTGGCTACCTGAGTAAAATAGACAGCCTGCGTGACAAGTTCAGCTTATTCGTGTCTGACGTAGGGGTTTTGTCAGGTGTTTAATTTGTGGGTTAGTGGCACCAAAGTCTGACCAGCCCTGTCCAGCTGGAGGGATCAGGGAGTTCACCTGATATTGCCCACAGAGCTGCAGACGCAACACATAAATCGTTTATAGGCTCAGCAGGAGTTGACTCCCAGCTACTATCTAAACAATTGCTAAAGGGTAAACAACAATTTAAACAATTTAACCTGCCTTTTTTAGATGGAGTAGGTTTTGCTAAATTTAAATATACAGCCTACGTGGAGTATTGGCCTTTAGCCACCATTAAGATCACTAATTCATCACTCTACTACTCCATAATCACTGTGCAATAAAATATCATCATAGCTACAATATCTCCAACCTATTCAAAACCCCAATGATCAGAATACTTTGGCTCCCTTTGGCTGCTGTGGGGCATTTTGTTGGGTGGATTTCAGCCAATAAAGTCATGAGCCTAAGTCAAGCCGAAACATACCCCCACTGATCCCCAATCAAACCCACTTTGTGATCATTTCCTACAGAGATCTGCATTAAATATGCATTGATTCATCTATCATTCATCTATTTTCCGACAGTGTGATGGAGAAAGTGGGAATCTCACACACAGTCACAGACAGTTCATGTACAATAATCTTTATTTTACCTCTCTCCCACCTAGCATTAACAGGCTGAAAGAAGAATTTAAAAGTTTTAAAGGTAGAGTTTCATTTTGGGTTTCTGAGTTTAAAAGATAGGGATTCTTGTACCTGGGTGCAAGACGAGCCAGGATAATGTGATGAGAGCAGGCTGAAGGGCAGCAGGCGTGTCCGGCCTGAACAGGATGATGGGGTGCAGGGCAGCCAGGACGTAGCCTTGCGTGTAGTAGGGTTGCAGGGCCTGGGGCAGCTCGGAGAGGAAGCCACATACTGGACCGTCGGACGGCTGCCTGCGAGGATAGAGGAAGTTGATAGGAAGATTTGAAGAGATAGTGCAAGACTGAAAGTCAATATAATACATTCAAAGTCTAGTAATATTTTGGCATCATGTTTGTTTTTGACACTAACAGGCTCAGATTGTTATTGTAAGTGTCTGACAACAGCCCATAAGGATGAAAAATATTCCCTCTGGAGATAGAGCTTTTTTAGTATTATTAACCAGAAACACTCCTATATATCACTACCAGACAAAAACAGGAATTTTACTGAGCAGAACATGGGTTGTTGGTCTACCATTGCCTCAATCTGTTAGTTTGTTGTGTTTGATCTGAATACTTCCTCCACCACTAAAAGTCAACACCACCACAAACAAACTGACGGAGCAAGGCAGCAGTATTCCAACAGTTTCTATGTTCTGCTCGGTAAAATTACCGTTGTTGTCAACGGACTCTGGTAGCAATACCTAACAATGTTTTTTTGATTTGTGGAAAACACAAGACAGAGATCGTGCCGGTGTAGCATGGGTGAAAGTCCAGAATTGTGAGGAAAAGATTTCTGTATTAGTGTAAACATGGCTGCAGACATTTCAAAAAGGACCCAAAGAAAATTAAACCGTAACAATTATTTTGCAGGCTGTCTGGGAAAGTTTTCCTTTTCCTTCCTGTTTAATGGCTTTAACATCACTATTCCCCTGCTGCTGAAGAGTGGAATACACACACACACACACACGCACACACATGAGGAATGCAGATGATGACAACGGAGCATACCATTTATTTTAATTTCAGTTATGTGTTGTATTTTAGTAGGAGGATGTCTTTAATGTGTCACATATGTAGTCATTCATTAAAAACCATCTAAATACTTATGGGTATATGGTCATAACAAATCCTACAGTATGTTAAACTGACATGTCACCACCTCCTCCTTCACACCGATCCTCTTACAACATGAATATGAAGATATTGTTAATCTAGAGGCTAAAAATGTCTCAGTTTGAGTGTTTTAATATCCTGAGTCCGACTGTGTCTGACAGCTTCAAAGACTGATGTCAGGTCTGTCTGCTCAAAAAAAATAACTAAAACACACACAACCACCAACCCAGGCATGTTGAGGGAAACACCACATCACCAACTGTTACGTAAAGGTTATATATATAGACACAAACTATACGCATATTTTTAGTGCTAGTGCTCCAGCTGTGGTGTGGCTCTGAGACTGGTGCTCACACATCCAGTACATACAGTCCAGATGTTAGTGTTTAGACAGTTACACATTTTTTAGACTCTGTGCTTCAGAACACTCAATTGGAAATAAAAGAAACTGATTCTACATAGAGTGCCAAGCTTTAATTTGAGCAGGTTTACATCAATATAAAAAGATCTGTGTGTGAGATAAAGCTCTTTAAACACATAACAACCCAATTTCAAGGGTTTATCATATTTAATATTCTGTGGAAAATCCTTTGCAGTCAATAAATAGCCCCTTTTATGCAGCCTTTCAAGATGGAAATTTTGCACCATTCTTCCATTTTGCTTTTCTGTATAAACGGTGCAAAGGGCCTTATCGCCCCACCTTTAAGTCGGCAGTGGAGGAAGTCACAGAGGACCTGTTGGACCTTTCTCATTGGCCATCACTCTGTCAAAATGATTTTACGCAAACTGTTTTTATTTCGTCATCAGGGAGTGTAACTCCTTTCTGTTTGCCCTCTCCACTCCAGCTGCATCCCCATCACGGGAATACTCACAACCAAAGCGTACACTACAGGTGAGTTAACACCAGCTGACAACACTGTCAGCCACCCGGACAGGAGAGACACTCCACAGTCACACACAGGCTTTTAACTGACGTGTGCTTTTATATCTCCTGCATCTCATGTCCTTTGTTAAAAGTACCTAACTATGTTAAGAGAAGTGCCATACATATAAAAGTTATTATAATTAGCATTATTATTATCTGTTATTTTTATTGCCCTTCCCTCATCAGTTAGAAGTGTACGGAGTAACAGTTGTTAACGAGTTGTTTGTGTGCTGAACGAGTCTTGTGCTGTTTTTCTTGAAACCCTGGCTGGAAATCCCTGTGACCATCACCGTACTTCCTGTGTCCACAAAGAGTGGCTGTTCACAGAGAGGCTTGGCTGTGTGCCCCATGCACACAGACACACACATACACGCACACACGAAAAGTCAATTTAAAGTGTTTCAAATTCACTAAATTGTGCATTTTGGAGGCAGCAAGATTAAGAGAAAGGAAAATCAGGAGGGAGACCTGGAGAGTGTGTGTGTGTGTGTGACAGCATTCCTCACTACAACCCCCCACATTCTCACGAACAAACACCCCAGAGATTGAAGGGGGACTAGCTCACAGCTGAGATCACTGCCCCCTCTGAATGGGCTGTCTGGCTGGCTCCATTATAAGACTAAAGACCACCAGAACCTCAATGAAACCAGTAAACCAGGGGCCGGGCAAACACAGCTACAGTTTACTGGCATTCCTGTGGGTTTAAACCCCACTCCAAATAGCTTGAGGTGAATTTAAATTTAACATGGGCTCACACGTTGTAGCTGGTCGACAAAGTTGATGCTTCACCATGGACAACTCAGGGGTGTAAAAACGAAGGAAATAGTGCAGCTAGGTACCCAGGGTGAGAAAGGGGACCTTAGAAGACCTGAAACCATTATTTTCAGGTTTTAAAGGGGAAGGGGACCCCACTCTGTATATAGAACCAAACCCCCCCCGCCCCCCCCCCACACACACACATATTGAAAGAGACACTGTAATTGGCATTCATCTCTTTCTGGTCATTTTGCATCTCCTTTTGGTCATTTAGTTGTCTTTTCTTGTCTATTAATGGTTATTTTGCATCTTTTTGCATCTCTTTATTGTCACTTTGCTTCTCTCTGTAGTCATTGTGCATCTTTCTCCGGTCATTTTACATCCCTTTATGGTCATTTTGCATCTTTGTGTGTCTCTTAAGTAGTCATTTTGCTTTTTCCTGGAATCATTCATCTCTTTGTACTCGCTTTGTGTCTTGTGGTCATTTAGTTGTCATTTTTTCCTCTTTATGGTGGTTTTATGTCTTTTTGCGTCTCATTGTAGTTGTTTTGAGTCTCTTTGGTCATTTTGCATCTCTTTGTAGTCATTTTGGTTCTCTGTAGTTTTTATGCATCTTTATGCACTGGTCATTTTTACATCTGTTTATGGTCATCTTGAGCCATTTTGCTCAAGTAGTCTTTTTTTCCCTCTGGAATCATACATCTATTTGTAGTCATTTTGTGTCCGTTTGAGGTTGTTCTGTATCTGTTTCTGATCATTTTACATCTCTTTTGAATGGCTTGAATTCTAGCAGAGCAGTCACTTCATACAGAGATTCTGATATCAACAAGCCATCTACCTCCTTCTTACTCTGGTAGGGTGGGACACCAGGATTAGCCAATCAGATTCCAGAGAGGAGGGGACCTATTGTAATTTATTTTCATTATAGCTTGCTAAAGCAAGTTGTATGTATTAGTTTCAGTATCTTTATCCTCTGCTCTCGACTATCAGGGGAGAGCTGATGCACAAACCTCTCCTGTTACATCTGTTTTATTTCTGTTATCTGGCTTTATGCTGAGGTTTGTGCATACAATTTTCAGAAGAGAGACTTCTTTGCCTCTACAGGACAAAACAGAGTCAGATGAGTTAAACATGGATCATTAGCAGTGTCTGGAGGGTCGGGCAACCACGCCGCACTTAATGGCTCCCAGGAGGACCATGATGTCATGCACACCTCTAACCAAAGCTTTTGTTTCAGCCTTTTGCTCTTCTCCTCCCCTGCTTTCAGTCCTCACCACCTCCCTCCCATCCCGCTGCCACTCGCCCCGTCAGCCGGCACACTGAGGCCTCTGTTCAGAGCTGTGTGGGAGAAAAAAAGAGGAGGAGGAGGAAGAGAGGACCAGCACAGAGGGTAGAAAACAGGGGGGAAAGAGGGAGAGGAATATCTAGAGGTGGGAACTGGCAGGGTGATTGGGGGTGGGGTTTGGGGGTTCAAGAGGAGTTGAGCAACAACTGAGGGCACAGAGAGGGGTGAAAGAGCTGAGAAAAATGAGGAGGAGGAAGGAGGGTTTAGAGCCAAACAGGGGTTACGAGATGGATTTTATGAGCCTGTGTGTGAATGGGGATCAGAAAGGTGTGAAAAGGAGAAAGCTGCCCGGCAACAAGGAGAAAAGGAAGCAAGAGTAACAGCATGAGGAAAAACGAGTGGCTCTGTGAGGCCAATTCCATTTCTGAGAGACTGGGAATATCTGACTTCCACTCGGAGAAAATGTATTTATCTGTCTATCGAACAAACTGGAATGAAGGTTGATAGAAGGCAAAACTCACAAAATGCCAGAGGAGAAAGAGAAACAGAAGAAAAGATACTGCTAAGCTACTGCTAATATGATTAGAGATGGTATTTAACTAATGTGTCCACCTCAGATCATTAGCTCAACATACATCAGGCACAGACTGGAATCAGTTTGCACTGCCTCTGCACTGCCCTTCAAATCCCCTCTACAATTTAATAAATAAAATACTGACTTTAATCTGAAATAATCCACTGTGGGCCAGTGGATTTCCAGATTAGACAGAGATTACAGAAAACTGCACTCATCCCTGGAAATAATAAAGAGCACAGGCAGGCAGATAGATACCCTTTTACAATCGGGACAGTGGAGCGAGGCCTCTGTAGGTCGAACCACCTCTGAACAGTCATCTCTCAGCGGTTCGGAAGAAGGTTACAATTCATCCCACATCTTCCTCAGCCGTCATTTCATCCATCCCTCCTTCAGTTCATCCAACCAGCGATGAATACACGTCACTTCAGGTTAAGCCATCTCTCCACCCATTTAATCCATTTGTTTCCTCCCATTTATTCATCTAGTCCTGACCTGCAGTAACTGCACACCCTTCACATCATCATCCACATCATTCCTTGACTTCAAGTCTTTGCATGACACTGCTCCACGTGCAGGGAAATACAGGCTGAGGCTATTTTTCTCTCAAGATGGTTTCTACCCTTCGGCTATAAAACGTGAAGTAAAGAAACTCAGGATTTTGTTGTCTTCACAGGAGCATGCCATTTCTCTACAGCTACGTAATGTGTAAACTGATGCTGACACACTGAGTCAGCTTTTTAAAAGGTATTTATGTTTGGAAATGACATGACGTGTGTTTTTCTGGATGTTTTTCTAACATTAGAGCTGCAACAGGCAGTTATTCTCATTGTTGATTAATGTGCTGATTATTTTCTTGATTAACAAGTACTTTTACTTTGATGCTTAAAGTACATTTTGCTGATAATACCTCTCTTAGGAGTTCAGGTGGGAAAACTTGTTCATGTGGAGAGAAGACTAAAACAAAGACAAAAAAATTATTTGATAAAAAGATGTGATCGAGAGGCTCAAAATGGCAAATACAAGGAACACGATGGCTGCTTACCGGAGGGAGGCTTAGAAGTAAAATGCAATGAGCAGTTTGTAAAGAAAAGATCAATAACAATAAAGATCCTTTCAAAGTCCACATGCTCTCACAGTAACAGACACTCACAGGATATGCACAGCATACAGTATATACTATATATACCTCAGTGGGCTGCAGTAATCAGCACGGGAAAGTATAAAGCCATTAGGTACTTTGATGTGTTGCCTCTGGCTCTAGGCCCCACCAGTCCAGTCCAGTCTCCTCTCAGTCAGAGGAAAACGAGGCCAAGCTGACTGGGAGCGCTGCTACTGGGCACAGCACCAGGAGATACATGGGCAGGCGGGTGCATGGGAAGGAGTGCGGTGTGAGTGAGAGGAAGAGAGGCAGATGAAAGTGAGAGCTGAGTGTGTGACAGTCACTGTTTGTGTCCCAGAAATGTTTCAAGGAGAGAAGCAAGGCTACAGCAGGGTGGAGTGTGGTGGTGATGTCTTATGATGGCATTAGAGCTCATTATTTCTATATCTGATACCATAGACAAGGGTGGTCAGCATCGTCTTGTGTGGGCACATAAAATCTGTGCAACAGTCAGTTTAAAAGGGAGTTTAAAACTCCCTTTAAAACTCCCTTAAAGGATAAGTCTTGTATTTTTGAACCTGGGCCTTATTTTCCCATGTATTTAGGTGTAAATGATTTATAAGGCCAGAAATCTTTGGAATCTGTGCAGTATTGAGCAAGAACAGTGTATGTAATGTAACTCAATGGGCAATTGTCCAAAGAAAAGTATGTCCGCTAACGTACTTGTTTTTGCCACTGACTGGCTCTGATTGTTATTGTAAGTGTGTGACAACATTATAGATAGGATTCCTACACAGACAGACCTTTTTATTAAGGAGTAAGATCATTTTGGTTAACCAGAGACATCACTATATATCACTACTCCATTGATAAAAACAGTAATTTTACTGAGCTGCTGGGATACTGTTGCCTTGACTGGTGAGTTTGTTTGTGTTACTGTGTGACTTTCAGCGGTGGTAGAAGTATTCAGATCCTTTACATAAGTAAAAGTACCACACAACAACACAAACACATAGATCGAGGCACCTCAGTAAAATGACTGTTTTTGTCAATGGAGTCTTGTAGTGATATATAGAGATGTTTCTGGTTAAATAAAAAGGATCTTACTCTTTAATAAAAAGCTCTGTCTCTGTAGAAATCCTATCCATAATGTTGTCAAAGAATTATAATAAAAATCTGAGTCTGTGGACGTACTATCCATTGGATTACACTGCAGCAGCTGTTCACAAAGGCCAGGTATTTTTTTAATGAAAATCTGAACAAATGTATTTGCTGTTGCAGTTTAGTTATGTAGAAACTTAATTTCTAGGAGACAGGGTCGAGCATCGTCGTATGTTTCATGATGAACAAACAACACGAGGACTAAAGAGTGCTAACAGGAGTATCCAGTGAGTCTGAAAAAGACTCAGACTGCAGGTGGAGGAACTTGCCTGAACAAAAACTAGATATGCAACCAGGAGATACACAGACCTCTGCTCACTGTAAGGCATCTGCAGGCCAGGTGCTCATCAGGAATGTCCTGACAGATGTTATTAATGCTCCAAAAAATACATAAACCTCTGAGCTGCAAACTACAGACTCTCCCTCACACATCCTCCCATAACAAACTCAATCAGCAAATTAAAGCTGGGCAGACAGTGCGCAAGTTTACTTACACTGTGTTACCTCACAACAGTTTAATCTGTTTTCTGAACAGCCAGAAGCTCATAGACATGAAACCTTATCTATCGACATTTCCAATAAAGTTTACTCAGACGAGACAACCGCATTCTCTGCAGAAGAGAGAAAGGCAGCATTAGTTTGTGTAATTCTACAGTGAACAGAAAGTATGAAGAAAAAAAGAAGAATATTTAGCTTGAAATGGCTGGAAGATGGAGACATAACAATGTCTGTTCAGTTTTATATCAAAGCACAGTCTCAGTCAAGACGACAGTTTGAGCCTCACCATGTAAAATATTACTACAGTAATATTAAAACAAGTTCACTACAGTTTATAATTCATCTTTTGACAGCAGCCATGTTGGAAATGAGACCACAGAATTGCTCACACTGCAGACAAATGATCACACTTCCTGATCTGCCAGAAATGTATCCAACTGCGATGAACATTTCTCTTGGTTTTTGAATTTTAATCAGTAGATTAATCCATAATGGAAATGCTCATTAGTAATTTCAGTATTTTTAGTGTGGTGTTTGTACAGTCCTGCCTCATCGTACTTGAGGCAACTGTTTAACTAATCTTGTAAGGAAGACTGCTTTTTTTAACAGTGTTAATTAAATAATTTCAGGAAGCCTTTTGTATGTGTTAGAGTGGCGTTCAGTCGCTGAGAATCTTTCATTTCCCCTGGCTTTGCTCTGTCTGAGAGGTGAGAACACTTTGAGTAAATCTGGGAGCACTTCAAATATCCTATCATGGAGGAGGTTTCAAACGGGGAAGCCAAACCCTGCAGAGAGACTCATCTAAAGTGAGAACACAGTCTGGTTTAAATCTGGTTTACAGCCAGGAAAACGTAGTGGCACAGATTGGCTTTTTGTGGACGTCTTCATCTTTCATTTGGCAAGAAGACACTTGCCTGACTTAAAACATTCAGTTGATTACAACTGCTTTCTTTTTTATGAAATCATAAAATGAGATGATTAACGCAGGTCCTCCTGAAGTAATCAATTTATAGTCTTGTAAAAGAAAGAAATACCCGAGGATGCCAGACATCACCAGACTGCACATGACTGCTAGAGATTGGAATCACTGCAGTTTATCTTTAGTTGTGCCAATTATGGAGTCTTCACACTTGGAGAGAGATGTGTGTGATTCGCACATTTCAGTTTTGTGAAATCACATAAAACCAAGAAGACATTAAACCTACTCATTAAACTCACATCTCTGCCATTTACTCACATGTTAAAAATGCATTCAGTGTGTGTGTGAGTTTTCTTTTATCCCCTTCATTTGGTCACAAACCTGCAGCTGCACACTGAGGATGTACCAGAGTTCAGTGGCTCCAGACACAGTTTGAGATGGTCAGGGATGTAAATGACCAAATTTAGGGTCAGTGAGCTCAGTTGTGATCATTCTTTCTGTTGAGGAAGTCTCAGATTTGTGGTGCATGTTTGGAGCAGAACGAATCTCCCAAACACAGCTGGATGTTTATACCCAAGATGAGTTATCCAGCAGTCACCGCACTCTTCTTGTGAAGCTGTGTGACTGAGCATATATGTATTTTTTTCCATTAAGCAGCAGTATCACTTTCCCACAGATACAAATCTAACACAAGTGCAGACACAAAATATAACTGCATGTAGAAGCCTTTGAGTTGTATTGTGCTTACTGGTGTAAACCGCAGTTTGTTTATAGTGGATCTAGACACAATCTATGACTCACACACACACACACACACACACACACACACACCCTGTCTTGAGTACTGTATTTATAAGTCTGTCTGAGAGCAGAACTTATGACTCCCTGCTGATGACAGGCTCAAAGAAATGAGAGCACTTCAGAGAGACTTTCCAGAACTAAACAAGCATGTTGCACAGGAGCATTCACTGCTGTCATGGGTCACAAACCATTTGCTGGTGGGTTACAGAGAAAATTATCATTCAACAAGAAAGAAATGTGGTGACACCAAACATGTCATTTGTCAATGGCCTATAGATGCTTCTTTTTCAAGTCAAGGGACCATTCATACACTGAACCACGCACAATTTGGGACAGGTGCCTGGAGTCTCTCCACATCTCCAGCATGCTTGGCCCTCTCTTAACCCCATCCTACGCAATTTTGAATTGTTTTGATCTAGTCCTGATCTTCTGAGAGGTTCTTTTTGGGTTTCGCAAAACCATTCCAAGTGTTTTACACAAACTACTGGGCTTTTCAAACATCACCAGTCACTTATTCTTTAAAGAAGGCAATGATTACTGCACCCCTCTAACCTGAATGAATGCTATTACATAGGAAACACAGACTGAGGCTGGGTCAATTGGTGTTGACCGTCAGCTGATAAAATCATATAATGTGTGATATGTAAAGACTCAAGAACTTTAGTGATTACTGAGCAGTGGGTCAATGTTATTTAGTGTATTTACTCAGCTACAAGGTTTTTGCCACTTCCTGACTGTCAAAGATTTTTTTAAAAAGTCCGGTAAAGTTGGTGAGAACTAAATGTATATGTGGTTTGTCCACACATAACATTAGGTCTTCAGATTTGTCCCAAGTCTCAGTCTCCTGTGACAGTAAATCAAATATTTTATATATATTTGCACCAATGGGAAAAGCCCAACAGCCACCTGACCAATGATGTAACTTCATCACCTGGTTCACTCCCTCAGTCTCTAGAGCTGGCCCCACTGTTGCCCTATAGCAAAAAACAAGAAATCTTAAGGCATCACCCTGGCCTCTAGAGAGTTGTAATTTTAAAGGCAAAATGTTTAATCATGAAAATAATCGGTGGCGCCTCACTTTGAAGTGAGTCTTTGATGGGACCACATGTGGACACGGCTGGATCTGGAGTGAATGTAATAAAAGTCATTAGAAGGCGGGAAACACACTTAACTTCCCTGACCCCCCACCCCACCGCTGCCCTCCAACTTTCCCTCCATGATTCATTATTGTGTCAGCCTGCTGTTTACATGCTAGGCTCCCATTCAGACCTTAATCACCATTTCCTTCCAAATAGGTCACAATCAAAACAGCCAGTCGGAGTGTCATTTGAAAGGATTATCCTTGAAAAATGGCAGCAACCCCTCGGCCATCTGAGATTATCATACACACACTTCAAATTAGATTCCATCTCGCAGCAGGTGTTTCTTTTTCTCCAGGTATTATATTTTTGCAGCATGCCCATCACATGAGAAGGGGTGTGGATGTGTGTGACCATGTGTGTGCAGAGGAAAGAAGGGCTACGAGCGGAGGCAGGAAAAAACCATGTGTGACCTATTTCTAGATAGGCTGAACGAAGAGCCCTGTTGCTAGGAAAAGTCCAGAGTTAGATGCTGAAATGCTATGCACATGCAGAGAGTAACAATTTGAAAGGGCTCTGAAGTAAAACTAGGAAATTTAGAAGCATTTACAGTTCAGCCCATATTTCAACACTGACGTAGATGCTAACTGCACTTCGTCTGGCTATATACAATCAATTTTATTGCAATCTTTCACAGCATAGAAAACAGCCCTGTGGGAATATTAAAGGATACTAGGCCATAAATACGTTTCTGTCTGCTATGTAGGAGCATTTTAAAGCCAAGTAAACAGAGGAATGTTTTAGTCAAAAGAAGAAACAAGTAGGGGGCACTTTCAGGCCTTTTTAAAATGGTAAATGGAAAATACTATATAGTATTTGTTGAGAGGGTTTCAACGAAGACTGGACTTGGTGATTAACTGCATTAAGATTACATTAGTGACAATAGTTTTAATGGACAAAACAGAGGTGGGTGGCAATATTAGTAATTCTTCTAACTGGTCACGCGTCCAAAACCAGTGATTATTGATATATGATACATGACAAAAAGCAAATTCACGATTAGGACGAAATTGGAACTAGAGAATTTATAATACTTATGTTTGCTTTGAAAATGACAGACAGTTATTCCATTTTTCACAAACAGCAGCTGATTATTACCTGTCAGTCTACTATTCATAATCATTTCAGTGTGCACCCAAATATATTCCAATACAAATAAATTATGACTGATAATGTGTGGGTTTTTTGGCTGATGAATGACCAGATTAATCAGTGTTAATAATTAGGCTGGAACTAGTTATTTCTATTATAGATTAACCATCTGATATTTTCTTGGATTCATTTATTCATTGGTTGTCCAAGCAATGTCACAAGTAATGTAAAAGTAGTAATGTTCACTTTACTCATGTAGGACAAAGAGCATCAAATTCTCACTTTTCAGACGCTGGATCCAGTAAATGTTTACTTGTGGTTACAATAATCTTTTTTTAAATAGTCAATCAACTAATTGATTAATCGACTAGTTGTTGTATCTCTATTGCTGTCAAATTAACTATCAGTTAAATAGTACTTAGTTAATATGACAGCTCTGAATAACAGAGTGGGGTTTAGAGTTGGACATTAATCAATCAACAGAAAAGTAATCAGCAACTATTTTGTTGATTAAATATTCCCTTTAGTCATTCTCACAAATATGTTAAATGTCTGCTGGTTTCCGTTCCACAAATCTCAGAATTTGTTGTTGCTTTTCCTCAACATATTTGAGGTAACAACTTAACAACTAGAGGTTGTGGATTGTTGGTTAAATAAAATACAATCTGAATACATCATCTTGGGCTGTGAATACTAATACTGCTATCTATCATATTTTAACCGATTAATCGAGAAAATGATCGACAGATTAATTTTTTAAAAGTAATCGTTGGCCAGTAAGCTATGTAATATGAATAAAAATTACTGAGTTGATTATAGCAGCCATACCTTCCAAACTAAAGTCGAGCAGCACGTACTGTACACAGTATCCGTTTGGTCTCCATCAGGTCTCTTCTGCGTGGAGTAAATCTTCCTGACTGCTGTCCTCCGGGTCTCTTCCAGTTTCCTCAAGCCGCAGCCTGCCCTGAGGCGGGACAGCTGCCTGCTCAGCGCGGTGGGGGCGCTGGAGGAGCTGCCTCTGCCCGCTCAAGGCCGACAGACAGATTCTCTGCCTGATGGAGCTTTTCAACCTTTAACGGGACCGCCCTTCCATCCTCCCTTCACAGTTCCCGCCAGTTAATCCCACCAACAGTCACGGATAATCGGTTCAAAGGTGAAGGAACGAAAAACCCACGACTTTAAGGGAAGAGTGGAGCAGCGTGGAGGATTATTTCAATGGGCGCTGTGTGTCTTAGAAAAGCAACTGCTGAGCGGCTGCAGGTCTGGAAGCGTGGAGAGGAGGAGGCTCTCAGAAAAGTTTCTACAATCAAGGTAATGAGGAAAACAACACAACTTCCTGTAGAAATTTCGCAGAATAAAATACTGACACAAGTTTTTACATTGTTACGTGTTTAGTGTACCTTGTTACCGTGTGTCTCATTGTGGCAGTTTTACAGCACTTTGTGTATAATTGTGCATCTCATAGTCTCTGCATTTCTCTTGGTCATTTAGCAGCTTTAAGGGAGGTCATTTTTGCATCTTCCTGGAGATGTTTTTATGTCTGTTTTGGTCATGTTACTCTTATTTTCAGCATCGCTTAGCTCATTTTGTGTCTCAGATATTTCTCAGGCTCTCCTGATTACTTGGCCCTGGCCTGTGCCTTCCAGTTTTTTCAGGATCCATCCATGATGGGTATCAGCACTGGATTCATTTGCGATTTGCCGAAATGCCTGCTTATATTATGACACAAGTTTTGGAGCTTAAATGATCAGACAGTTAATCAGTTAGTCAACTGATTAATTAATCAAGTTTGATAAGAAAATCCCATCAGTTTTAAAAGTCTTTTAATTCTTAACAAATGCCACATCCACTGGGTTTTGGCTTCTATAATCGTATTTCTCCATTCTTACTAATGTCCTGTTTTTCGTTGTTGTGTCTATTGACTGATGGAAATTTATCACTACGGGACATTATGGTTGCATTACAGAATGTCGTATTTAAAAAAGACCAATCAAACATTTAATCTAAACATTTAAGGATACATGATACAGAAAAAGGCTAATTAAAAGAGGCCAGAGACCAGTCACTTAAGATAGTTATCATTCACTGAGGTATACATTTCCACCCACCACCTTTAATGATCTTAGACTTACTTGAAGTTCATTTGTTTAACGGCCAGTCTCAGTGAGTAATGGCCGTTAAATTGTTTTTAGTGAGAAAAGTCTGAGATAAGATTGTATTTCTGATAGCAAACTTCTTCTTTAACATGTTAATATTATTAGACAAATTTTACGGTAATAGAGACCAGTGATGAAAATGGCCTGAAAATTTGAATTCAAATTTTGGCAGAGACAGAGGCGGAGGAGCACCATGCTGATAATTTGAAGCACGTTGCTGCAGCCATGACCTCTTATCCGTTAATGATTGAGTTTCCATCAGTTTGGAGCCATGGTATGGATGGCAATATTGTCCAGTCCAATTACCAAATATCCCAACAACTGTAAACTGATTCACACGGTTTTGTACAGACATTCATGGTTTCCAGGCGATGAATCTCCGGTAATGTTGGCTTCATTTAACAGTAAATGAGCAAGGCACATGAACTGAATCGATTCAAATAGGTGACAACAGAAGTAGCCTGCTAATACCGATTTAATACAGCACTGACAATCGTATCTTTTAGCTGTCAAAACAGTTTAACAATACTTTGTCTTTTTGAGTATTAAACTGCTGCATTCACTTATCAATGGAGAAATTATATTCAAGAATTCACACAACCTAAAGCAAACTGCATGTTAAAGTAAGTCGACAAATCTAAATTTAAGACTATCTCATTAAAGATACTACCAAACTTAGTAGCTTAAGTACACTGCAGCTGATAAAATAAAGATATATTTTGTCATTAACCATTAGCTCACAGATACATTTCAGAAGAAAGTAGTTTTGTTCCAAATCAGTCATGGAAATCCTCAATCCACATCATCAGCTTTTCAAACATGTCTGAAAGCACTATATATTACCATGCACCCCACCCTTCTGTTTTACTGTCAGCTATCTGCCCTTTTTTTATCTTCTCTGACATACACAGTGAATTAATCAGTGACCATTTATCAGTGTGGTCGTGAACCCTGACTGCTGCCTCTTAATGTTCTTATACATGCAATGAATCTAACGACATCCGGAGCAGTGAAGTCAAGCCTGTGACCGCCTGCACACACAATTCCTAATACTTCTGACCTCTGACCTGTCTCTCACTCGATTTCCACTTCAGACCATTAGGAGACAGGAGTTTAAGACTGATGCACATCAGTCTGCCTTTGGCATCGCATCTGACGCCCTCATTAGAGACGGAAGGACGGATATAAAATTGGTCAAGGTTGGGTTCTAACTGACGGTTTGAAGTAGATCATAGGTTCCTACACCAGAATTTCTCTGTTTCCCGCCAACTTCTTACCGTTTTCTATCAACATGAACCTGCTGTTAAAACTAACACTTTAACCTTAACTCCAACCTTAACGTCCAGATTCATGTCTGGCAAACGGAATAATCATAGCTGGGTAAACATGAAAATGAGTCCTTACAAAGATAGCACATAAACCTACACACACACACAGTGATAAGGGGAACGAGGCAAGAGGCAACTGAGGCTTTGAGCCAGTAACACTAGCTACATCTGCGCAAAACCAATGCCTGTCACACACTTGATCCATTTCAGTTCTTCAGTACTATCACTGTACTCAATATGAGGCCTCAGGAGGATAATTGTTCTTTAACTGTCAAGCTTTCATCATTCTTAGAACAACACTAACCACGGATCTTATTTTATGTACAAGATGTCAACAATGTAGATATGCTTCGTGATAAAATGAAAGAAAGCTGGTTAATGACAAACCCTCAATATTCTGCTGTGATTCATATAGGTCCTGGTTAAATTTAACAGAGCTCCTGTGTGTTTTCCTCGTGTCATGTTTTCAGCCATGTTAACCATTCTTTGTCTGAATGAATGAATGAAAGGAAGGAAGGAAGCAGCTGGGTGGATGAGAGGTTTTACTAGAGGAAAGGAAGAAAGCAGTGGAAATCCATAAAAACTATTTACTGTGTACAAACTGTGGGTATATATATATCTCTTTGTTATTTACAGTATGTCCAATTTACACAGTTGATCACTGCAAACACCTGCAAGAAGATATTTGTGTTTATTTATGTATGTGTTCAAAATTATAACCCTTCTGTCAAGTACTCATAAGTGGGAGGCACGGTATTAACAGACCACAAATGACAACACATAGTAAAATAAAAGAAACATTTTCACAGGAGCTGAGGAAACTCATATGGCATCAGTCAGTGCCTTGTGAGTTGTAAAGACACAACACCGCTACCAGACACCAGAACCCCAGAATTCCCCCATAATGGTGTTAAACCATCTAGAGACCCAAAATTCTCTAAAAACTCAGAAACTCCCAGAGACCAGTGGAACATCCCGAGTGTCCACTATAATTTCCTAACATCCATCTAAACCTCTTAGAGGACCCTAGAACTTTGTCATTGACCACTAAAACTTCAAAACCTATAACTTTCTCTTAATAACTTTAGAATCTCCAAAAGACCCTAGAGGACCCAGAACTCCTCACTGACCATCACAACCTCTTAAGGACATCCATAACCCTAAAGGACCACACTAGAACCTGTCCTGGAAACCATCTAAAAAACCCTTCAGTGACCACTTAAACTTGATAAACAAACCTCAAACAACCTAAAGAACCCCAGAACTTTCCCCATCGACCACTAAAACATCCTAAACGATCCTGAGAACCCTCATTTGTAACTATTAGAGCTTTGTAAAGACCTACTACCTCTATAGATGAACT
Source organism: Lates japonicus (assembly GCA_033238685.1). Taxonomy (NCBI): domain Eukaryota; kingdom Metazoa; phylum Chordata; class Actinopteri; family Centropomidae; genus Lates; species Lates japonicus. The sequence continues at coordinate 32,251 of BRZM01003719.1, forward strand.
GAAATGAAAGTAAAGCCCAACGAAGTGGGGTTAATGCCGAGCCAGAGCTTCTTCTTTTAATTTGTCACCTGTATGTGGTGGGTGTACTTAATAAACTGCCAACTGAGTGTGTGTTTACTACAAGAGACACATCCATCTGAGTCTGGAAGCCAAGACGAGTCGCAAATCTAAGTAGCAAGTGGGCAAAAGTACACCCACCCACCACAGCACAATATTTGATTCAGACCAACAATATTACACACAATAATAGCTCAATCAGCAACAATGCATTGACAGTTCCATATAAACAGTACATGGCTGTACCTCTAACACTCTCAATGGCCTCTCTGGTTCTGCAATAATTATAGTTGAGACTTCACCACTATCATAGATGTTGCACCTGTCTCATCTAAGCTCAGATCCTTTCCTGAGAAGTTCTTTGCCAGATGGTGATTCACACATCTGTGCTTTTAAAGACTCTTCATAGTTACATCAGAGTGACATCCGCCATGGAAAATAAATGACTCTATGAATACTCCATCACATCTTAATTTCCATCACTTAATATGTAAATAGGGGACCAAAGGTGCTACCCAATCCTGACTTATTCTATTCAAAATCAAATAACTAATACTCATAGACGATTAGCAGATTAATCTATGTGGATACCAATAAACATGAGAGGTTGATAAGCAGAATTTAGGTATACACATGAGCATGAAATATGCTTCAGCAAAGTAAAACACTCACACAAACACACACACACACATGTTACATGCACCTAGTGCACTGGGACGAAAAGAATGCTTCAAAAATAACTCCAAATGGTTTAAAATTGACTGAGCCCAGCAGAAACCACGATCATTCAGGAGCTCCACTCCGGCTGAAGATGCGCTGGGAAGGGAAAACCCGCCTCCTTCACTAAACACAGACCAGACTACTGGAAGGAATCACAGTTTATTCAGCAGTACATTAAACACTTTCTATGATGATTTCCTAGACCTAACAATGTCTCCCCTATGTTTTATTTGTAACATCATGATTAATTGTGAGAAGAACTTTGTAACTTTTATTATATTGATATTTTCATAGTATTTATTATATGGCTGTTAATGGTAAAGTAAATATAAAAGTCATAATACAGCATCAAACGTTGTTTTGGATAACTGCATGAACATAGCAGTGTGCAGGTGTTTCTACAGTGCTGGTGAATGTGTATGCAGAGAGATCAGAAGAATTTCTTAATGGGTTTATAAGATGGTTTGTTTTGAAAAGTTTTGCATCAGTTGTTTGACATAGTCTCTTCTACCAGGCTGGTAGATTACTAAAATGAATTATGTATATATACAGCATCATGAATGAACAGATACGATCCACTCTTGTGGGTTTGATGGAGTTGTCTGTGTTGATTTGTTTATGATGACGCCATCTATGTTGACTAGTAGTCACAGCTGCGGAAAACTGCACTGAAGTTGAACATGCTAGTGTGAAGTCTATGTCTTATTTGATACAGACATTAAAAATAACTCAGTCATCAACAAATAATCCTTTTGACACTGATGTCCTCACTGAATTTGTTATGTATCATGCTGAACAATGTATCCTGTTTTATTATTACTGTGACATATGATAGAAGCAATAAGCACACAAATTGGAATTAGTGACACCCCATTTCTGCATTATTTGTGGTGTATTGTTTGACGTCAATTTGATTTTTGATAGTTTTATGTAGTATGGTAGATGTACAAAATGGTACCAGTATGAACATGTTCAAAGTCCTTGGTGTTATCCTGATCTTAAAATCAATGTCTATAATAGTCTCTGGACAAAACAATGAAGGATTTGTACATCCCAGTGTGCTGTTGAAGATCAGTTTGTGAACAAGGAGTGCTTTGAAGTGCAGGTGTTAGATGTCAAGGTCACTCTGACCCGGGAAAGAGAGAAAGAAATATGTACAAAACATAGCAAATATTCCCTGTGGAGCATCCTAAACACACACGCACACACACACACACACACACACACACACACACACACACACACACACACACACACACACACAGGAACAGTGCGTGTCTGCTGATGTGTGGTGGATCTGCATGGAGACGATCGCAAACACTGAGAAAAATATCTCCATTTGGAGAGGCGTTTGCTACAAATGTAAGGAGAAACTGACACAAGAATTTACTCTGAAGAAACAAAAAGTGTGGAGATTGTTGATAATCACTAGAGTGCTGATTTCTAACTATAACAATGTGATGATTGCTTGGCTTAGTATTCACTCAGCCGGTGTAAATGTATGGGAAACAAAAGGATTGAAGAGTTGATTAGCCACCCAGGTAGTGGATTACAGGCTCATGTTTTTACAGCTAAATGTTTTTATACGTTTGCTATTATAATGTTAGAGCAAATGAAGGCAAAGTAGCTACCCCTAATACTTAATATGGTCCAATAAAGATAAAGTGCAAACTGAGGGACAAGGGAGTGATGAATGTATCTAAAGACAATGTTTATATGACACAGAAGGAGTTTGTACAACAATGACTTGTTCCTCTGTTCCATCGCAGTTTTTTCCAAGGTCCTGCAGAGACTAGTAGACCAGCCCAACAGCAAACAGTATACACCTGTCTACTGACCGCACTGAGCATTTTACACATGTGCACACACCCGCATGATCATACGCCAACCAACAGACTTCCAAAAGGCTCTTTTGCTCTGGACTTCTTCTCACACCATGGTGGCAGCGTAGCAATGAACGCACGAAGCCCAGCAGAGAGACACTCTGAAAATTGGAGTCATCTCACCCTGGATCAAACACCATTTGTTTTTTTCTCCATGTTTTCAGGGTTTTTTTTTATTCAACTGTCACCTCATCTCAAAAGCTTTTATTACTTTGCAGCAAAGGGCCGAGGAACTGGCATTTAAATGTCAATGATAAGTGCAGAATAAAAACTACATTCCCGATTCGAATTGAATAGTAACTTTGATTTTGTTATTATCCTGAGGGACTATATCCACTTTATTTTCAGCCCAAGGATACCTTGTGTGAATTACAGGTAATTTCTGGTTAATTTTACTGGAATATGGGTCTGTGAGACGAAAAGCGTTATAGGTGTCTTCCCTTTTCTTAGAGATTACTGGAAAATAAATATGTGAAGCACAGGCTATCATATGTTACAGTGAAAAGTTTTGGGAATACTAATTTGTTTTTTTGCCGACCGTATGGGATTATATGACACTGCTATCTGTAGCCTAACTAGCACAGATTGGAAGGGCAGGTATAAAACTTCCCATTGGCACCTCTAAAGCTTTTTAAAAATTTGTGCCCATAATTCCTGGAATAAGATGGGTAAAAAAAACGTGATATATCCATAAACAAAGTTAAAGCTACATGCACAAGTGGAAACTGAGTCTTCACACCCTATTCTTGGCTTGATCTTTTGGGAGAAATGACAAATGTGGCAGATTCTTTTCTTCCGCGAATGAACACTGGTTTCACTTAATACTTACAGTGAGGTGTGTGACTGTGAGCCCACACGCTAATAGGCCCCACCAGCTGACCACATTCCACACAGCTGTGTGGCTCAAGGTCCAAACACACACACACACACACATTCATATCTGCCTCAATGGAACACCTCCAGAAAATAATTCAGGGATTCAGGGAGTCGTGAGTTAAGCCAAGTCTCAAACTACCTTCAAATGTTTCCACTAATGAAATGAGGCTCAAAGTTCATGGGATTTAGACGATGGATGCTTTTCTGCACATGTGCTAACTTCATCCTGGCTTTGAGGGCCAAAAGTATTTGTTTCCAAATGGGATAAAAATGTAAAGCTAAGCATTCTTTCTAAAGGACTTTGATTTTACACTTCAGTATGTTTTGCATGATAGCAAGGCTGGAACTGGGGGTTCATGGTATTTTTTGTCTGACACACTCTCACAGCTCAACTGCTGAGCTCAAGCTCCACTTCGGCCAGCCACACTCATTATGCTCGGAAGGCTTCATGAATGGCTATTAATGTTATTCACATGAAACTGGGTATTAATATTAGAATTAATTTTTAGCCATGCTAGAAGTATTGATCTGTGGACACCATCGGGCCAATTTGTTGGTCTCCCATCACTTCAACCCTGGTGACTTTGATGTTGTTCTGACTTTTCATCTAGAGCCATTTAGGTTGACACAATTGTGGTTTTTTGTGAATGTCTCAACTGTTGGATGGATTGCCATGAAATTTTGGCACATGTAGTTTATTCATGTTTCTGAGGATGAATTGTAATGACAGAATACATGAGATTAACATAGTGTTGTTTTTGTGTCCAAAATTTAACAAATCACAGAGGTAATGAGTAGAAATGTTCATCATCTCAAGAAGAAAGTCCTGCCTGGTAACCTCAGGGTAGAATTACACCAAATGTACAGGACTAAATTCCAGTTTTAAGGTCAGACTGCTCACATTGTTTCTGTGCTGCTTTAAGGCTGTTCAATGAATGTTGGTAAGGCTTTTAGAGTTAGTCGATAAAGTAAGGCAGTTCCTCACTGATATGCATTCTGATAAAAGTGTGAAATGAGGTACATAGTCAGTAATTCAGGAAATCTTTGAACTGAACTGAATGAAATGATTTTGAACTGGGCAAATGAATCATGATTTGTGTGTTTATTTTCCCTTTTAAACACATCCAGACAGGTGACAAATTCACAACTCAAGACAACACTTTATGTTGGGGTTTATTTATATTTTCACCATTGGCATACATTACTTGCAGAATCTAAAGAAGGCTCTAGGGTCCTTTATGAGGTTCTATAGTGTGAAGAGACTTGATGGGGAAGATTCAGAGGTTCTTTAGGTTGTTCAAAGGTTTGAGGATTGAAGTGTCAGTGAAGAGGTTTTTCAGGTGGTTTCGTGGAGGTTTTAGTATTCATTAACAAGGTAACAAGGTTCTAGCGGTCCTTTAAGAGGTTGTAGTGGCTGGGGTTAAGAAGTTCTAGAGTGTCCTAGGGTTTCCAGAGTCTTGAGGTTCTAATGGTCCTGAGAAGGCAAAGCATGTGATTTTGGAAGGTTTAGTACAATGACAAGGTTTTAGAGGTCCATTAGAGAGTCTAGGGGATTTTAGGAGGTTGTAGGACAGTGATGATGTTCCGCTAGGTCCTCTAGAGCTTCTAGGCATCTGTTGAGATCATATGTTCCTTTATGGTCTTTATGAATTTAGAGGCCCTGTACTTGGTTAAAACACCTATGGGAGATTTTGCCAGATGTGTTAGATAGCATTCCCAACCACCAATAGTAGAACATCAGATGAGGGAATGTCTCGACATGTTGTCTATCCCTCCAAGTTTACATCATATTACTAACAGGCCTAGTTTCTTTCTATAAGTGAGTCTGTCTTGCACATTATCAAGGCGAGTAGGGTTCAAGTGTCTGTGGCAACAGTCCACCCTGTAGATGCCCTTGAGCAAGACACTAAATCCCTGCCAGCCCCAAGGGTGCTGCTGTCTCCTGACTCCTGATCTCTGACCTCTCTGAAGAGGCCCAGGAGAGAAAAGGCACTTACCACAGCTATGAATAATGTATCACACTTTATTATATACGCCCACTGCCTACCAATCTTTACCGGTGGGCCTGACTCGAACCAACTCCAACTGGACAATAATAAAAAGGTCAGCTGTATCTCAGAAGTCAGCATTCACATGCACCCTGGGAGGGTGGCGAAGACAAAACCAATGGTTTAAAAGCCGATGCTTGTGTAACTCCTCAAACCAGGGCATTTTGAATGAATGGAGCAGCTTGTGCTGAATCCGCCAGTAAGTCCAAAGTGCAACACTAAAAACCTTTAAGAGGCAGACATTAGCTCTTATGTTCTTATACAGTCTGAGAGCAGCTGGAAGTGTTGAAATCTTTCAACTTAACCCCAAAATCTAACCTGGCTTTTGAAGTATTGTTTATATTTATTGCTTGTTTTTTTGCTTGAAAACATGCCAAAATGATTAACTGATCATCAGAATAGTTCTTTGATTTTCTGTCCATCAACTTATCGATTAATCAACCAATTCAGGATGAAAACGGAAGAACATAACTTAGATTTGCTTGAACAATAAAATCAAACCATGTCCATTCAGTGCCCACCGTCCATGAGATTTATACTGTACACCCCCCACCCGAGCTCCCATTGTGTGGTGGATGGTGCTCAAAAGTAATTTGGAGGCTCTCTCGGTACCTGGGAGTGACACTCCACCTATCAGAGGCTCCGACTGACTCCAAATCTCCAATCGGCGGAGCGCATTGGCCATTACGCGCGTCAATCATGATTTCGGGCGGAATGTAGGAGGAGCTGAGTGGAGGGTATGAAGGCAGGGGTGGCGGGTTAGAGGCGGCGCGACTGTCAATTGTGTTCCCTCTCCTCGTCAAAACTCGGCTGTTGTTGCTCTGAGTAAAACCAAGACGACCGTAGTGTCTGTGTTTAGTCCGAGCCTGTGCGCTCCGCGGAGCAGATCCTCTGTGTACTTGACGGTGACCGCGGCGCAAGTTCGCTCCTCTCTGCACTTTGACATCGATGTGTTTTGGGGAGAGGAGGGAAGGAGTAGGGTTTCGAGTCGTCTTGTAGCCGACGCTGGATTGTTTTAAAACAAATTTCCCACCAACACCACCTCGTTTTCATCATTTCTCGTCACGCACTTTTTGGCTACAGGCGGTGTTTTTTTTGTCTCGACCGCCTCGAAGACAAGACCAACACGGGGAGCGGTGAGGACTTGTTGCGCGTTTCCGGGGAGCGCACCAGTCCGGTTTTCATCAAAATCGATACTGTACCTGCGTGTGATGCTTTGATTTCAACAGTGAGACGTTTCCGTGGAGCGGGAATGGACTGTGGATATCAGCTCAGACTAAAAGCCTGAAGTCTGCGCGGCTTATTGGTGCTCAGTGACTATGAGAATCTGATCATAATTAAGGAAATTGGGCTGATTAGTTTCCCTCAGTGTGACGGAGCTGCTGCTGCTGTTGCTGCACGGCCGATGCTTTAGGAACCAGTTTCTCCTTTAAATGGCACCCACGCACAGACAAGTCAAACTTTATTCGGGTCAGATCCGACGACTTGATTAATTTTCCCTTTTCCACATCCGAATCGAGCCCCCCCACCCCTCTCACCGACATGTCTGAGCGTGATGGATATGGAGACGGGCTGTGTAGCGACGGAGCGCCGGACTGCATCCCGCCGAGAGCGTCCCGCGGCCGGCGGAGCGGTGTCATCCTCCCCGGTGGCGGCCAGGACACCGACACCATCCTCCTGGAGTCGGTGAAGGCAGCACCTCGCCGGAGCAGTATCATAAAGGTAAGGGAATGTCAACCTGACATGGCTGTTTTTTTTTACTGGTAGTTTTAGCTTCATTTTGCTTGTGAACCCCCCCCACACCTCATGGGAATATAAGCCTATGGAGAGAATACCAAAAGCATACTGGAACCATTTTGTTCAAGATGGCCAAATAATGGTGTAAAATAGCTCCTTGGGAGACATACTGCCACAATATTCATTGTGATGTTGGCAAATGTTTCAACAAGTGAAATATCTCCTAAGAAAAAAATCACACATAAGTGAAGCGGGGGAAAATAGAGAAATAATCAGAAATGTTCGCTTTCTCTGCGCTGACAAGCAACGAGTGTGCTTTTACTTTGCTGTTGCTTGGTCCCTGCGTCCTCCAAGGCCACGCGGGGCTTGTGCTTTTTGCGCACATGTTGACAGCAGCGCATCTTTCAGGCGCTTCGCTGATAACCCCTTATCGCGCGTCCTTTCCAGGCGCATCACATGTGCGTAATTTCAAATGCCACAGTCTCCGTGTTTGTCCTTTGTCAGGGTTTCGAAGTAGCCACTCCACATTTCTCAGATGATAGGATAGATGTGCAAGGTGCCATGAACTTTTGACGTGTGAGGCTTTAGTTGTGAGTGACAGTAGACTCCGCTACATGGGAGATTCAAACAGCAACATGAGAAAAGAATGAGCTTTAATACATTTTATAGGATTTAACAAAACAGTGACTCTCCTGCAGACAAATACCCAACACATACTCCACTCTTTACAATACAACTAGTTTGTGTTTTAGGCAGGAAAGACCCCTCACCTACTGACCGACCCGACCGACCGACCGACGTCATAGTGACATCATGCTTTTCCACCCTCACCTGTGCTCAGGTTGCAGGTCACCGTACCCCATAAAGGAACGGGAGGGTGGTGAAGCGAGGAGGATCATGTTTTGGGATCATTACCTTTCATGTCTAAGATATCCACCTCAGGTTATGTGTCACCTTTCTGACCAGCAGTGGTGGAATGTAGCTGAGTAGATTTACCCAAGTACTGCACTTCAGTGCAAAAAGTGCTCCTACTTTACCTGAGTACTTTTATTTGATGATACTTCCACTCCACAGCAGTTCAGAGCAAAACTCACTGTACGATATGTCACAGCTTCAGTTACTTTTCAGATTGAAGTTTTATGTTAAAAACATATGACAAACTCATGAAATACAACACATTGTTTAGGATGAAACCAGAGTTTTTGGCTCATGATCATCATTATTCATATTAAATCAGTGTGTAGTTGTGTCTCCTTGTCATGTTTCAGACGACTTTTAACATTTCTCCTCTGAACCTCTCACCTTGTCATCTCAATAACTGTTCAAATTATGTAAATATTTCTAAAAAATCAAAGATTAGAGAAAAGTTTCTCTCTCCTCACCCATTAATCATCTCATGACCCTTTAGATTTATCCTGAGACCATTTGGAGGGTCAGACTCCTAGGTTATGAAACACTGGACTAAATAACCTAACTGCTGCAACAAACAATGATTTTAAATATCAGTTCATTTGCTGGTTATTTTCTCAATTAATTGATTGTTTTTGTCTATAAAATGTCAAAAAACTGAAAAATAAATTTGTTGATAAATCAATTAATTAATGCAGTGCTAAGCTGTATGTAAAGCAGCTACAACAGTAACATTAGTACATCCGTATTAATGATATATATTTTTTAAATATCAGTTTCAGGGGCTGATTTTCTGCTATACAAGTACTTTGACTTTTAGTACTTAAAGGAAATTGTGCTGATAAAACCTCTGTATTTACTCTCTAGGAAGAATTTTAACTTGAACACTTGAAATGAAGTATTTCTACACTGTGGTATTAGTACTTTTACTGAAGGATCTGAGTATTTCTTTCACCAGTGTGCGAGGTCATTTCTGTGACATTAAAGACAGCCGGAGGAGAAATAGACTGACGCTTTAGTCACTGCTCAGGGTTATTACCTTCTCAGCCCTGTTTCACATCTGATGCTAATATCAAGCTCCATATTTCATGTCAGTGGTCGCTTCACGGGGGAGGTGATGATTTTTGCCAGGGTGTTGTCTGCACTGTATGTACGGGGGCCGTGAGTCAGCCCAGCGAGCCCCATCTGGAAGACCCAGCTGAACAGAGAGTCCTTTGACTGCTGTCGGGGAGGAAGTGGATGAAAGGATGGGCAGATGAGAGGAGTGATGTCAGTGACAGGCGCGGTCAGCCGTGACAGCCAGGGCTCGGTATCGAACCTCCATTCCTTCCAGAATCTGCTTAAATGTGCCAGAATATCAGTAACTGTCAAGGACTGAATATCTGGGTCACATTCTCAGTTGGAATTTGCCACAGTTTTTATAATCCAAACTTTCTCTGGCTCCAGCTTCCAAAATCTGAGGATATACTGCTTGTTGTTGGTTTATATAAACTGCACACAGAATATCTTTGGGTTTTGGGCGGCTGGCCCAATAAAACTAGTCAAAAAGTCTAAATATAAATTTCTGTTTAATTGACAGGAAAAGTAGTCATCAGGCACATGCATCATATACCTGATCATAACCTCTGCTGTCTACCTCCACACTGTGCAGTCCTCTCTGTCCTGCTGTTACAGACATGTCAGAGCTAGCTGATGTTTAGCTGACAAACGTCTAGGGCTTATGGGAAATGGTATTTGTTACAGGCTGTTATTAAAACAGGTAGATTTTCAAAAAGCTACCACCTTTATCTAAACACATGAAACAAGCCACACAACATATCGTTGAGAAATTCTCTGATCAGAGGCTGGATTTTTAGTTATTGAGAGTTGTTAAAAAATGTCAGTGAGATTTTGAATGAGGTTGTCTTACTGCTGGAACAGAACCTGGACTTTCTGGTTTCTCTCTCTAACACCGGCCTCCAGGCTGGAGAACTGCTTGTGTGTACACTGAAACTAAAGTGATTCAACAGTCTATTTTTTGAGCATACACACACAGAGATTTTGACCTAGTAAATACACAAGTCACAATTAACACCAAATATACACAGTAAACATACTGGTGTCATAGAAATAATAGATTTTGGTTTCAGTTTCACTTTATAAATACCAAGCCCAGGTGACAACATGGAAGCAGAGCTGAGGGTGAGATGGTTCAGAGCTTGAGGAGGAAGAGTAAAAAGTTAAATCAATTTTTGTATTCCTCCTCTTGATCAAGATTAAACCAACGCACCGACTCATTTTAGGGGGTATTATTTGAGGTTTCCAGTTAAAATGAAGGGAAAGGGTGAGGTTTGCTCCCGCACAGCTTATGTTACTACGACAACATGCTCACACGTGTCTGAGACGACTACACTTTCTGCACACAAATGCACACACACCCCCCTCTTTCTTCAGTTTACCCCGACAAAACACACACATGCAGGCAATTGAGGCAGTCCTTTTTCAGTCTGCAAGCTCTGAACTGTTTCATGGATGCAATAAGAGCCTGTATGTACAGTAGGTACTTGTTAAGATCATTCATATCACCATCATCTTCAGTGTTTCATGTTTCCTTAGTAGTATCACATCTATTCTGCAGCTTTTTGCACGTCTGTGGGCCCCCACTGACCCCACACCTACTGCCCTCTAAATATGCACCCTGTTTCCATTAAATCCTGGACCTCCTGAGCCGAAATAACACTTAAAATGTCCCAGTTACCTCCGCCAAGGAGGCTGTGTTCTCACCCGTGAGTATTTGTTTCTTTTTGATTATTTGTCAGCAGGATTATGCAAGAAACACAGAACTGATTTGCACTAAACTTGGTGGAGGGATGGGGCATTGTCCAGAGAAGAACCCAGTAAATTTTGGGACCGATCCAGTTAAAGGGATGATGTGACAAATAAATCATTCATGTTATCAGACTACTTCCCTGTTCCTTTCATTTTTTTGTTACAAGAGCCAGACAGACACATGTAAGATTGTTTGGCCTTGATGGAGGTATGCACTCTACTGAGTACCATTCTAGTTTTTAGTGTTGCAAACTATAAAATGCTTAGTTGTTGTAATGTGGGACATTAAAAAGGACCTAGGATATGATTGGGATTTAAACCACCGAGTGCATTAAATGGGGCTTTCATGCCTGCTAGTTCATCCTTTTTACCACAGTATCAAAAACTTTTTTTTATGAAGAACTTTTCTAGTGAATTTGATCATTCTTTTGTACTGATGATTTGTCTGGGAGAGTTTCATGTCCATCCAAGCCTTGAAAATGCTCCAGCAGCCAGTTGACCTCTTGACCCATTATGCCAGAAATAACTCTTCCTTCTTCTCTAGTTTAATAAGAAAACAATTACATGTGCTTTGGCTTCAGAGAAAGGCCTTCTGGTAATCTTTAAGGAGAAGTGGAACCACAGCAGAGTAAAGCAAAGCAGAGTGGTGTGCATTAAAATGCAAAGACTGGCTTATCAGAACATCAGACTTTTTTTTGCTCTAGCTAATACAGATTAAGTTGTGAAACTGGATGACACCTAGAGTATCCTCCTGATGGAATATTGTATATGCTGCTGTATTATATATGCAGAAAGATCTTCTCCCAATAACCCCAAGAAATTCCACCAAAACTAAATAAAAAATCTGTAACTCCCCCATCAATCAGGATCGTTTCGCTCACTGAGTATTGTTATTCAGGCCACTTCTGTATGGATGAGCTGGAGCAGCTGCCAGAGCGCTGCTTCATCACGTATTAAGAGTGAGTTAAAGGGACGTTAATCTCAATCAAGTTAAACACATTAAGCTCAGGCTGTTATATTAATTTTCCCCAGTAAACCATCAGCAATTAGCTTACAGCATTACTGAGTAACAGGCCAGAAGGCATACACTCCGCTTCATGGTAGACGAGGGGGGGGGGGGGTAGTGGTGTGGGATTAACAGTCGCGAGCCTGCACATAAGTGAATGAAAACACACACACGGACACGGACACACAGGTTTTCCAGGATGAGGCTCAGGGGAAGGCACGGTTGGACGTCTCTCTGACAGGCCTGCGTGTTGCCTGACTGCTCGCTGTTCCATCGCTGAAGGACACTGTCTCTCTCTGTTGTATTTGGAGTGTGGAGCCTTGACGTGCCAGAGTTCGACCGCCTGATGTGCTTAGTACCACTGCAGGGGTTTCCACCGGTCATTCAGGTCGTTTAATATTAGAGATTTTTTTTGTCAGGTGAAATGGGAATCAGTGTATTATCTGAGGTTATTTGAATCCTTTTCATGAGTCACTCAGTCATGCAGCACTGTGATAAGGATGCACAGGGGCTGTGTTGGTGGCGGCATGTTGTTGCAGGTACTGGTGAGACAATGAAACATGATCCAGTCCAGTTAGACTCACAGATTAATGCTTATCAGACACAAAACAGGTATCACAGCAGCAACTGCTTTATCTTTAATCGCAGCGATCGCAGAAATACAGCGCTCATGTCACAAGTTCACCAGGAATGTGTGCTTGTGAGTAATGCAGCACTGTAATGCTGTGCTGGGTGGTGATGTGTAGCAGTACAAGTTGAGTCAACTTTTTTGCTGGACAACCCTGTGTTGGCACCCCTGGACTGGTTCCATTCAAATCAACGCAGCAGGGCTGAACGCAGCCTCACGACGCGTGTTCATAGAAAATGTCCGTCTCATATGCACCAGGTGATTAGTGAAAACCTTCACATGCTAATGGTGCAAAATGGAAAAATTGGGGGATCAACAAAATCATCAGGATTCATCCTCTGGGGACCAAGAATGTGTGTACAAAACCTCATGGCAATTAATCCAGTATTTGTTGAGATATTTCCCTCTCGACCAAAGTGCTTGACCAACCAACTGTTGTGCTGGTAGCTTGGCTAAAAAGTATTTTGCAGCTGCTGGTGGTTTTCAGGTGTATTGTAAAACAGGCTAGTTATCCCTTTCTAAATCATAATGAGCAGAGAAGCAGCTTAACAAACCATAAAAGTTTTAAGATTGAAAGTGCACAGATGTGCCTCCATTCCATTATTGAAAGTCATGGAAAAGTCATGGAATTTCATATGAAGGCCACAGTGGGAGCCCTGTTTATGTTTGATATGAGTGGCTGAGTTTATTTTTGTTTCTTCTCAGACACAGTGCCATGTGGGTTTCTTATCCCTCTCTGCCTCCTTCTCCTCTCCCATCTGCACTCCTTGCTCTGCATCTGAAACTCTGGATTGTGTTTTCTTCTTGTCTTTCTCTTTTCCAATCCCTGATTTTCCCATTTTCTTTCATTCAGGACCACTTTGATGTTTTCCATCGTGTTCCTTGGCGTCATTGTTCTCACTTTGTTCCATTTGCTCTAATTCTCTGCCCCCCTCCCGCTGTGCCAAGAAGTGAACAATGATTTGTTCACAACATACTCCTGGAAACTGGTCAAGAGTAATGACAATGTATCCCCCTGTGATTGTGTGTGTGTGTTTGTGGTTGTGTGTGTGTGTGCATGCAAAGCAATTAGGGCCACTGAGGGCCCTCTGTCTCCCAGTATCATTCCGCTACTGGTGCCACATCTCTCCGGGAACACACACCACCTCATCACAGCTGCTGGTCAGGAGTTTATGTGTGTGACTTCAAGAGAGACGAAGCACATGTTCATTTGTTATTCTTTATCATTTTTCAACATGTTAGTCTCTTGGCCTGGAAGAGCTTCACAAATAGACAATATTATAGAAACACCTTGAGATATAATCCAGCCTTAGAAATGACTAAAACACTGACACACTGATGCTTTCCAGACAACACTTCAACACAGGAAGCTTTACAAGGGCAGCATTCACTGGGCTACGTAGTGCATTGCATCAGTGTCAACAGTGCACAAAGTAAGTCCCTTTCAGACATGTGCCTCATTACGTAAATGTGCTGGAAGTTTTACATGTTGGTCTCATGTTTGAGTCATTTTTCCATAAAAGTTGAACTCTCCAGATCCAGTTTAATATGAACTGGGTAAAGAGTGTAAATGTTCCTGAACCTTATTTCCCCATGCTTTTGGGTGTGAGGGACAAATTGGTGCAGTGTCGAGCAACGGTGTATCTGGCTGTTGCAGTGTAATCCAGTGGGCAATTGTTCACGTCAAAGTATGTCCACTAAAGTGCTTATTTGTCCTCTGACAGGCTCAGATTGTTATTTTAAGTGTCTGACAACATTATAGATAGGATTCCTACAGAGAAAATCATTTTTGTTTAACCAGAAACATCACTATATATCACTACCAGACTCCATTGACAAAAACAGGGATTTTACAGAGCAGAAGTTGCCGGTCAACTGCTTTGATCAGTTACCTTGTTTGTGTGTTGCGTTTTTTTAATCTGTATATTCTAAAAGTCCATGACAGGATCTGAAAACTGTGCAGCTCCACTCGGCACTTGCCAGAAACTAATTACCTTAAAATGCTTGTTAAGCATCGTAAATTTGAAAACGTAAAAACCATTGTTTTTTGTTATTATTTTGTTTTAACCTGCAGGAGTTTCTGAAGGCCTGTGCAACATGTTCTGCTGCCATGGAGGAAATATATTAATGACGAGTGAAAACGAGCGTCTCCTGACGCCTTTACTGCAGAAATGAATCAGGGAGAAAATCTGTCAAACAGCCGAGAGTTACAGCTGTCACAGATGATGAGCTTGAAAAGACTGACAGAAATACTAACTGTCAGAGAAAAACGATGTGAGGTGAGTGTGAGGCTGTGACTGATACACAGACAGATACGCAAATGTGGGTTTCACGTATTATGTAATTCATGTTTCACTCTCTCTCTTCACTAAACAAAAGGCTTTAGTGATGAGGACTCTCTTCTTCTTGGATTAATGGTTTCTCAGGGAAACTTTCCCAACAAGAGTGTTTCCGATCCTCAAACTGTTATATTTGGACCAGTGTGCTAATTGACAAAGCAGAAAAAAGACATGCACTGTAATCTTAGTTGGCCTTTGACAGTTTTACTGGATGAGTAGCGGGCCATTTGTGTAAAACCTTTAAGTATTTCTAGGAGGTACAAAATAAGTAGAAGAGCTAGAAAGAGAGAGACTCATTTAACATGTGTGAGAGAGTGTTCATGTCTGTTATTAGAGTTAATGTGAATGATGTGGGATTTAGACTGTGACCTTCACTCCGGAGGCAGCAAGGTCTCCAGTGCTGGAATTAAAACTCCAGAGCATAAAGAGGATTTTAGATTTGAATAACTGAAAACACAAACTAGTTTAAAGTTGAACGGCTGCCAGGGCGACTGTGGCAAGGACGGAGGAGAGAACGAGAGAGGAGGAGTGCAAGTCCTTTATATCTACAAATCACTTCCTGTTTAAACCCCTCTCCCCTCCCCTCTCACCCTGCACGCACACATATAAACATGTCTCTCAGTTGCACAGCTGTCATTCCTTTCTATCACTGTTGGTCCTTTTGAGTTTTCTCTGTGAAAAAGAGAAAGAAAGGGAAAAAGCCAGAAACAAGGAAGCTGAAAGCGGGGAGGGAGCATCTCCAGAGCAGAGGGGAACGCAGACAGATAAGGAGAAATGCAGAATGTATTTCGACAGGTTGAGGAAAGTGAAGTGCAGAGGACTAAATGTGAGGGGAAATACTGAAAAAGGAGGAGGGAGAAAGAGGAGGGGAAAAGAAGTGAGAGTCATGCAGGCAGATGCAGTTTGTGATTGTTGTGTGTGAGCTCAGCAGTGCGTGACGTTAACCACAGGGTGGATAGATCGAAAACCTCTAGACCGTATGTCGATGTTTTGCTGTTTTGGGCCTCAGCTCTGAGGGCACACACACACACACACACAACATATAGATCCCCGAATGACTTTAACAGAGGACGTTGTTATTGGTGGTTTTGCTTTGTTTCCAACTCTCCTCCTCACCCTCATGGTCTGGGTTTTTCACACCTCCTTGGTATGTTTTTGTATAGAGAGTTGAAATGAAACCAGAACTTCCAAGAGGTAATGGTGCCTTCATGTGGTTGGAATAATCATAAAAAGTAGTTCCTAACTGGGAAAATTATATGTATGCCCCTATCGTTGAAACAACAACTCGAAAAGTCGCCAAAAGCTGGTGCATGACTTGCCAAGTTGTTGATGTCAGCAGGAAACACTGAACATGGATTTGAATTTGTCCAATACCCGCCTCTGTTCAGCTGATTTGTCATCTCAGACTACACCTCTTCCCCAAGATGAACATGAGCCCAGTGGTCGCTGATGCGATGATGACGCTGGCTGTTGCTGTGGAACATTTTCTCAAACAGTGCTGACTCAGAGTTTTAATTACCAGCCAGAAAAAACACCCCAAGAGTTGAACTGCACGAGCACGAACAAGAGCTGTTTAACTCCTCTCTTCCTCAGGGTCAGCCAACTTTCACTCTTCCCTTGTAGTTGAGTGATGGCCGCCTGCTGCCTGTTCAGCATAACTTTGTATTTGTTACATTCCAGCCTTTCCAGCTCAGTTTAAGGCAGCTTGCTGTTGTTCAATCATGTGAACTTGACACAGAAATTTATCTCACACCCATGAATGAGTCCACTGAGCATAGCTGTTTCCACTATTATTGTCATTATACATTTATGTGCCAATTATTTCTTGGGTGATTGATTGGTTAGTTGTTTTGTCTATAAAACCATGTCTTAAACCCAAATATATCCAGTTTACTTAACAAAATTAACTGCTTTACAGAAATTTGCCGTTTAAATACTGCTGTGACTAAGTAGGTTATGTCTTCTCTATCCCACTAGAGAGAAATGTTGTGCTGTTGTGTGGGCAGTGGGAGGCATTTTATTCTCCTGTTTTATTTTGCCAGTAGAGCAGAATACTAATGATGTTACCAAGGACGTGCAGACATGAATTTTCTTCTTATGGCTGATCTCAGACCTGAACCTATAGGCTGACTCATATGAGGTAATTCTAAATCGTACTGAACTACCAGTTTCAAAACCAAGTTTTTCATAAAGCTTTTTCTCTTTCTTCTTATCTTGTTTTCTGCAGCAGTGCTACATCATTACACAATTATGAGTATGTCCACTCCAGCTGACATGTTGGTTTATGAAGTCACTGGGTGTGTCCTTGATTTTACCAGAGAGTTGAGCCTGGTTATGTGTGTTCAGGTGCGTGGTGCTGCTCAGACTTTCACTGTTCACATCTAAATGCTTGTTGCTACAGTCTATTAGAGTAAACAGGCTAAAGGTAGTTACAAACTTGTGTGTGTGTGTCTGTCACTGTGTGTACATGAGTTTGAGTGGGTTTCCTCTTGTTGTTGAGTCACTACACATGTGCATGAGTGTGTTTGTTAGACAGTTGTGTGTGTGTGTGCAAAGGCATGTTTCAGCCTTTCAGGCAGCAGGAATGCTTGTGCGGCTGCCAGAGTCCACTGCTGTGATTCCCCCACTGGGACCAAAGGAAGAATCCTGGCACTAGCACACACCCGTTGCCATGGCAACCACGTACAGGACGCTCCATGACAACATTTTTCATATTTTTTTCAAACCCTAAGCCCAACCTACCTAAATCCTCCACCCACCCACCTCCCGATCCAGTATGGGTGACTGCAGAGAAGTGGTGAAGGAAGTACTTGTGATCCTTCACTTAAGTTAAAGTAGCAGATTAATTACCATATGAAAAATACTCATATCGACAGGACACAAGCAGCAACACAGCTCCTGTTTAACCCCTTTTCATTGTTTGATGATGAAGCCTCTCACTCGTGCTGACGCTCACGTGTGTTTCCCATAGTTACCAAATGATCACGCATCAATATACAGTAGATTGTGTGGGAGATTGCCTCCCTGACAGCTGCTGCAATCAACACATGGGTTGTAGAAATTATGGGAAACTGCTCAGCATTTTGGAGCTTTGATGTGAGGACCAAAACCTCTGTCGTATATACATATGGAGCTAAAGCTTCAGCAGATTAGCTTATTTTAGTGACACCCACTCTGGGGATTGACACTGCAAGTACCTCTCTACAAAAACACAGCTTTTAAAGGTCCTCAGCTCTTCATTTAACTCTTGCTTAGTAATTATAATAACTGCTGAAGGATGCTAAAATCTACCATCACAAAATACTTCACCATTTGCTCTCCAAACACTCAATAAAGCCAGATGATTTAAAGGTTTGAATATTAAGATAAAGACCAATCAGTTAATCTGCTGGTTATTTTGTTGATTAACTGATCCATTTTAATTTACAAATGTTAGAAAATAGTGAAAACACTCACTACAACTTTCCAAAGCCTGAGCTGACTATTAAAGCTGGGGTAGG
Source organism: Lates japonicus (assembly GCA_033238685.1). NCBI lineage: Eukaryota > Metazoa > Chordata > Actinopteri > Centropomidae > Lates > Lates japonicus. Next base: position 50,762 of record BRZM01003719.1, read on the forward strand.
CAGTAATCTTCACAAACCAAAGCAGTCTTCTTCCAACATATTGTAATCCAAGTGGTCTGAGAGCAAACTAGACTTCACCTCCTCTTAGCTCTGAGCTGCCTATTGGCTGTCTTTCAACGCAGATGCATGTACACGTCCATTCAGATGGACATGCTGCATTTCCTGGAGGGGCAACGCCGTTACCATCATGTTGTAGTGGTTGGTTGGTTTGCTATGAAGGTAGATTTACCATGAAACCAGACAATGAGTATCAACGTTGAATGTTGCTAATCTGCTAACCGGTGAACTGGAAGGCTCACGGCTGTGGCTGTGTTGCTTGTGTTGTTTGTGTTGAAGAGTATTTGCCCGTTTGTCTGCTCGTCGTCAAGGTCTTTACTAAACTGCAGCTTTGTTTTGTCTAAGACTAAGACAGCCTTCCAAAATTCACCTTTTGGAGAGGCTCCATCAAGAGAATTTGGGGATTTTTCTGCTTAAAAGGAGCAAATCACTGGTGTAAAAAGAAAATCATGACTTGAAAATTTAAGATACAAAATCAAGGAGTATCAGTACAGGGCTAATAGCACCTTTATATGTTTTTGCAAATAATCTCAAACATAGTCCACTCCACAACTTGATATGTTCCTCTGCCTGTCACTCACACACACACACACACACAGCCAGGTGAGGGACGTGTTGGAGTGTTTGGTTGTGATTCTCGGAAGCAGCCATCAGTGGTCGCTAACAGGATTACTGCACTAATCATCTTCTCATGTCCTTAGGGAGCAAACCACTTTTACCTTTGTCCAGCATCTGCCCCTCCTCTGTGTGCTTCTGTCTCTCTCAGAGAGTGGAATCATACTAGAGCTTCTTAAGTCAGGTCAGCTCAAAGGCCCTTTAGTGGCAGGTTTACAGCAGATTACCTAAATATTTTAGAGTCTCAGCCTTTTTCACTTCTCTTATTTCTAGTTAGCTAACTTAACCTAACTCCTTTCCTCATATAAAACAGCTGCATTGTTTACATCCATTTGAGGATACAATGGCTCTGACTTATAACAGTCATTGCTATGCAAACTTAGAAACAAAACATGAAGGCAGTGGCATATTTTATCAAATACACAGCACTGTGCAAAGCTTTATGCACTTTAGATGTTTAAATTCCTTCTTCATGATTCCCAGATTAATTCTGCAGCAGGGACGATGAGCCCAAACATTCGCCAAAGCTACATTAAATTTTAAACTGAGATTCACACAGGTCCCCTAAATGATCTCACACAATCCTTTTTTTGGCCATTTTCGGGAATCAAATATACAGTAAATGTGCTGTGGAGAGTTATTTAAGATTACATTTAATTATTAATCCAACAGTGTCACAACAACGTAAAGAGACACACACAGCAGGACTTTTGCTTTGGTATTCTCATGATCACAGTTCGTTAAAACACATCATTTAGTTCAAAATACAACAGCAGTTATGGAAATATACCTGTGGATAAAGACGCCTCAAAACCACAGAGCCCTTAAATACATGTCAATATATTTTGACAGATAATGTCCTTGGGTGGAGGTTTCATCTTCCTGTTGGTGTCAGGTGATTGACAGTAAACAGAACTAAAATGAAAACATTCAGCTCCAGATGCAGAAATAACAGAATAAGAGGAATGTTTATCGAAAACAAATGAAGGCTTCATATCTGCAGTGTATGTGATTGTTTTACTGTGTGGAGGTTTTAGAATGAGCAGTGGCAAATGCTCCTTCTGAGGAAAAACAAGCTCTGATATCTTCATGTGTGCAGAATGTGTAGAGACACTATTGAGATTAAATATAAATTCACATTGTTAATACAGGAGGAAGGGGCAGTATAAGGCAAAAAAAAGATTTTTCAACCAAATTGTCTGCAAGTTTCCTACATTTTATCCCCTCAGTTGACTGGTAACAGTGGGGTCAGTCCTATAAACACAGATGTCTTTTGTGACTGACTGAGTAAGTGACTGTTGAGTTTCCCATTGGTCCTTGCTCTTTCAAATGATGTGGTGTTTTAGGGGGTGTCTACAGCAGCATTGCCACATATAACTCCTTTGTCTCTAGATTTACTGACTTTTTCAGACGCCTTTAGCACCTAGCTAATAAATCTAGCAACGCTTTGGGTAAACCTTGCTGCTTTTCATAGAAAAGAGTCACCAGTGTTGGCCTGCAAGTGTGAAATCGGGTTTCCCTCAGCTGGCACACCTCTGTAAATGTCACCTCTGTAAGCATCCATTTAATCGACTACACCATACTCCGATATAGACGCAAGGAGCTTCTAACCTCTCTGAGTGATCATTTTACAAGAAAGACATTTGAAATCACAGAGCAGCAGCGCTTGAAAATGACTGCTGGCTCAATATGTAGTCATAATGGGCCAGGTTTCATTACCAGAATGCAAATACAACTGACTAAGTTATATGTTGTTTGACCTAGTCTTGTTTCTTGGTTGTGGTCTTAGTTTTCAATTTGACACATTTGGATAGTAATCTGTTTCAGACCACTTTTTGTCTCTCTCTCTTGCTCTCTCTTTTTCACCTCAGTCTCTCTGTCACCAGCTTTACTCAGTCTTGCAGAACAATTGTTGAGGGGCGAGCGAAGAGAGGAAAAATGATAATGACATGGAGGGGTGGTGGATTGCAAGTAGACACAAGTGGAGAAGGACAGCCAGGTGCTTTGAAGGCATCAATCGCTGTGAATCATCATGTGAAGGTAGCAAATATAAAAAGGCAAGAGCGGAAGAAATGGATAAAATAAGCAAAAGTAACGCCAGCATCCTCCCACACAACAATATATTGGCAATTATATTGCTATTTTGCAATATAAAATGATATTGTGCCCTTGTTAGGTTGTTTTACCCAAAATAATAACATTTTCTCTCTTCGCTGTCTTCTTTCTTTTTCTGGAGTTGATGTTTCTCAGAGTTGATCCAATTTTGTTTTTCCCTCTCTCTACAGTCCAATATACAGCTTATTAACCCTCATCTCTCTGTGTTATTCTACTTTAGCTGTGCTTGAAACTTCCTGCTTGCTAACCAGTAGTCTGGTTTACTTTCACTGTTTCATCGGAAACTGAATAATACATCATATATTGTACCAAAAATGACCACAGCAACAGGTCTGTTTCCAGCCTGTAGCCCCTCAAGTCTTGTTTGTGTGTCAGGAGCCACCAGACCAGGAGGAGATCGATTGAGAAGCAGGGTCTTGGTCTAGTTCATATTGTAAGTGAACCAAATAGGTTTGGGGTGAAAAACCTTGAAACTCTAATTGGACCTCTCAAAGAGTTCGACAACATTCCCCCAGCACACTAGTTTTTATCACTTGTACTGACCTCCCTGAAGACTACGTACCTGAACTGAACCCTTACTCTACATCGACCTAAGTCTGATTACTAATAAATGCAGTAACAAATTAAATCACATATAAAATCATATAAATTATATTGTTTTAAAATGTTTATCTTCTCCTAGACTCAGGGTGGAGTGGCAATAGACAAGTTGGAAAGTATTAAGAGACAGCTGGTTTTGATCTTTGCTGACAAGTGAAAAATACAGAACCATAATTCTCGGACCTCATCCTTTTTAGTTTTAAAGTAAAGCTAGCCTGTGGGACCAGCTTTGTCCCTAGATGGAAGGTATTTATTTTATTACAGTGTTGTGTCTGGCAGATAACGCGGTGATGGAGTAATGAGCTGAGGTCAGCGCCTGTGCCTGAGGAGTGCCGTGGGACAAGTTCTGCTGCTCTGCCTCCTTAATCCACCTCTATGACGTTGCGTATAAGAATTTTTAATATTTCCACCCAAGCTTATGTTGCATGATTTATCATTTCTATATAAAACCCTCTGACCAAACCTCAGCTGAAGTCCTATAAACCCTTCCACATGGTATGCAGCTAAGACATCATGTACAGTATGTGGAAATCCACACACAGCCGAGACAGCTTTTTGTGCCATATGGAGTGGCTGCAACAGAGTTGCACACAGTGAGTGTGGAGGATGCGCTTCTGTATCACAAATGTCAAATGCTCATTTTATAGCGTAAATTTTACCCAGAATGCTCCTGTGTTAGGGTCATGGAACAGACGTAATTTGTCATTGTGTCAAAGTTCCTCCTCAATGAAATTCCTGAGATTTTTCCTCAGGAAAGTTTAAATAAGATCAGCAAGGGTAGCTGCTCAGATACCTGAGGAGGGTCCATTCATTTATCAGCTATTCATGCATTTGAGGAGAGATTTGTTGGAAAAGATGCAAGGTATTAGATTGCCTTTTTCCTTATTGCCTGAGTCCATCCACACAAGAACAAAAGGGAGCAAATATCCATCCTACTGATACTAGATGAATGAACATGTTAAAAATAATGGAGAAAAAGAGTCTCACTGCTTCTACTCTTCAAATGTGCCAAAACTTGAAAGAGTGGACAGAGGCTAGTTACACAAACCACAAAAGGCAAGGCACACCATAATAAGGCAGTTTCACAGTGTTTTACATTCACTTGAACCTGTAATAACTGATTTTTTGGCCACTGGGGAGCAGAAACAGAGTACATCACATTGACATTTAAGGTGATGCGGTGTTGCTTATTTCTTTACATCCAGCAGTACAGAGCAACATTATCATTCATGTGGAGGATGTTTGTGTCCACCACGATGCCAAAGTCCAGTATTCCCTCTCTTTTAGCTCTGTTTTGGTCTCTACCAACTCTTGAGAGAATATTGATAAATGCTTCACTATGTTCACCAGCTAGTATCTACTGATTACCCTAGTTTGCTTATTGCAGTTTCCCACAATTTATTTTCTTCCTTATGTTTTGAATTATCTGTGAAACTGTGCCACCACCTTAAAAAAATCTCATCAGCAACATCTCTTTAAAACAATGCCCCAGTTGTCCAGGACAACCACTGATTCATCCGCGAAGATCACCAGGAACTGTTTCTCTGGTGGAAACTGGTTTTAATGAGGCTGGCAATAATTGAGGCAACCTTTGGGATACTGTCAGAAGGAGGACTTTGGTGCCTTGAGTTTTTCAAATGATGCTCTGGCATCAAAACCCACACATTTCCAATTATCTTTGTAAAGCTGAAACTAACGACACTGTTCTCACTCATTATTTATTAGTCAGTTATTTTGTGATTAATAGATTAGTCCATGAAAGGCCATGGAAGAAAGCTAACAGTTTCGTCGAGTTGATATCTTTACGCCTTATTTTGCCCAAAAGTCCAAAGCCCAAAGATATTCAGTTTATAAAGATATAAAAGCAGGAAATCCCTCACACTGTAGAAGCTGGAACAGTTAAACCTGGCGACAGATTTGCATCTTACCTGAGCCCCTGTGACTTTGAACAAGAAACATTAACTGTTCCTTCTTAACCTCCCGATGAAGGGACAGTCAATGAGCCTGTGCCCTGCAGGCTTGAATTCAATGATCCATACACATACAATGAGTGTAAGGAATGATTTTTGCTTGATAAATGACTCGACAATACAATAAACGATCGGAATAATTACAGATTAACGCTCTGGCATTGATTGCTCTAACTCTATAGACCTTCATTGAATTCATACATATAAAATAAAACTATGACTCAACAACAGAGGAGTTCATTTTATTTTTTTATCTGTGATTTGGGTAAATTGACCTTTACAGCTGAGTCTGATCTGATCCAAAACTGGGATTAAAGAGACCTATTAGGCAGTTTGTCTGAGCAGTGTGACCAGTTCAGTCCAGCTGCAGTGAGCAGGCCACCGTCTTCACTGCTGCACATATCGCTCTGGTGGATTTAGATGGTGAGGTCATTTTTGCTCCCAGGCATGCTGTGTGGAGTGGACACATCCACATAAGCCATAAAACTCTCCTCATTAAGACCGCTCAGACACTTCACTTGTCACACTCTGTTGTATTACTTGTGTCAATAGTAAAGTCAAACTTCTCCATCAGCTTTTCTCCTCCAGCAGCTATTTCCGAATCACCCAGGACTCAACTCTGAATGAGGATATCTTTGGTTGGTTTCTGGCTACCCGAGAAGGAAAAAAAAAATCCTGGCTTCTCTGACTCTCCATCTGGCTCTCTTTTTCTTTGCACACACCCATTTTAAACCTGGCAGATTTTGAGGGTCTCAGCTGAGTATACAGCTCTCTCGGTGTAAGCTGTTGGATGTAGGAAGTTGAGGATTGCACTGAACCACACTATCATATCCACCTGTTTTCTTACAAGATTTTATTTTTGTGCATAAAAAAAAACTTGACTGAAACACTGGAAATTTTTATGCTTATTGAGGTAAAATATTGGTGTATAGATAAAAGCAAAAGTGATGGAAAACAAACCAGGAATACATGTTAGGTTATTACTAGCAGAAGAGATAGACATCCACTGAAGAGATATTTCCATTTCCATTTCATGTTTTCCACATCCTTTTGCATTGTTTGAGGTTTGAGGTTTAATTACTAAGATTAGTACTTTCAACTATTTTGATAAAAGTTTAATTTTTGAAAAAGAATATATAATTATAACCTGAATATCTTTGATTCAGGTCTGTTTTTGGACAAAACAAGACATTTTAATTGGACTCTGAGAAGGATGAAAATTTTTCCTCTAAATGATAAATCAATAAATCAAGAAACTGATCGATAATGAAAATAACTTAGTTGCAGCCATAATTTAAAAAACAAAATTTACAATAACACACACATTTTTTTAATGATTATAATTATTAGATACAACACATATATACACTTAGTTTGCACAAGCACACATCATAATAGCCATATTGTATATGTTGAAACACATGAGGAAAAGGAAAATACACAAAACAGTAAACAAAACCAACGACAATGATAAAGGAAAACCTCAAAGAGTGCAGTGTATCAGCCTAATTTACATTCAGGGCCCTTGCTGCCCTCCTTCTACCTTATTTTTTTATCACCTGTGACATTTTGCAGTGATGGACAGAGCTACTCGTATAAGCAGGCGTGTTTGTTAACGAAAGGTAGGGAGCCCGCTGGTGCACACACAGCCAGGCGTAAACAAATTTTTGCAAAGTAGTGATTCCACTGAGGATAGTAAGACACATGGATACATCCATAGTTGACACACACACACAAACATGAGGATCCCACGCCTGTGCTGCAAACTCCAGCTTTGGGCCTCTATTCAGATTTAAACAGCACACGAAAATAATTACCACTTTCAGCATGAAAAGATGTTCTCTCCCGTCTTCCCTCTGCTGTTTTCGTTAACTGCCGTGAGGAATGGCATCATTAGGAGTCTGTTCGTCCTCAAATAGTAATGTAACATCCTCCTTTCTTTTTCTCTCCTTCATCTGTCAGCTTTTCATTTCTCCCATTAAGTCATTATTGCTTAACATCGCTTTATGGTCAGTTCTGTCAGACAACTGACTGTCATTATTTTTTCAAGGTGTCAAATTTGATTTTTCTTGCTTCATTCAAATAAATATTTTGTTTTGTAACATCTCTGACAAATTTGAAGTCTTGATACAAGTCAGAGATACACTTGAAATGAGGATAATCTACACAAATCTTGTCTATGAATTAATGTAGGTGTAGTTTCAGTTAAGGCTGGATGGATGTAACTCATCTTATGACTTTGCATACAGAGATATTTCATCGCTATCGTTTAATGAATGAAAGAGTGATAACATACATATTTAAAGATGACTCTTTTGGACTCCACTCTAGTAAAATGTTATTAGATTTTGTATGTTCTAAATAATGTAATGCACTATCAGGATAATGCAATGTCACACCCTCTAGATTCAATAT
>BRZM01003722.1:0-10886 GCA_033238685.1 Lates japonicus
TAGTATAGTTAATGACTGGACTTCCATTGTATTACCAGCCAATAACAGATAGATACTGTATTAATGAGGTGTTTTATGGTTGCTGCTGAATGAGAGTCAAATGGCCTCCACAGTGCTGAACTCTGAATAGCTGGAATAGCTCTGTAATTGTGATCATACAGTGGTGACATTAAGTCTGTAACATAATATACTGGAAACCTGAGGAATGTCAAAAATGTTATTCTCCACTGACCCTCCACTTCTTCACCTTAAAGAAATGTGTGTGTGTGTGTGTGTGTGTGTGTGTGTGCAGGCCAGAAACAGAGAGTGTGTGTGTGTGTGTGAGTGTGTGCAGGCAGTTAAAGTGTGTGTTTGCATGTAGTCTCTCTCCTGTATGTGATGGAATTTGGCTGTCTCACTGTTGCAGACGTCTGAAAAAGCGAGCAGCTGAGAAGGTCTCCAGGCCAAAGGTTAATGTTTCAGCTGGTGGAAGGTACACAGTCACGGGACAACCCACCGTCCACCTCCGTCTGCACTCCGTTCACTGTAGCTCTGACAGTGGGTCTCCTGTCGGGAGTAGACAATAACCATTTAGCTCCTGTTTCTAGATAGCTGACCCCTTCCCCTCTCTCTAATATCACATTATTATGATGTGCAGCATGTGAATGGGTTGTGTATTTAAAATTTATCCTGCTGTAACTGAAGGTCTTGTGTTGAGGGTTGGTTTTCTGTTTATTCCTGTTTCTTTCTCTCACATTTCCACTGAAAATGCACAGATTGACACCTGATCATGGGCTTTATTTCTTAAAATTTCTTAAAATCTACTGCACAAACCAAGTACAGTAGGCTGTTTTTTCCTTTTTGGCAACTCTCACTCTCTTTCCCGTCAAAACAAACATACTTAACAGGGTGTTCGTTATCATTTAGTGTTTTTTGAAGCCCTTTTTGACGGAACAGATGTTTTCAATCTGTGCTGTGTCAGTGACCCAGGGCTTAATTTTTCCATGGATTAGTCCTAATGCAACAGCTGAAAATCCCATTCCTCATTATGGCATGCTTTTTGGAGGTGGCCAGTAACTTTTCTTCCTGGGTTCCTCAGCTGAAACAGTCATAGGCCTCAGTCTCATAACATGAACTGACTTGCGTCTGGAAGAATCTGCAAATAATTCACAGCAGCTCAGAGTGGCAGACAGGTGGAGTTTGCCACGTTGGACTGTAAAAGTCCATTACACATTTCCTATATTTTTCTTTACCTTGGATCTATACTGACACACTACTATATTAAAACAACATAATCATAATTTACAAATTCTAATTGACTCAGGTATGGAGCAGAGTAACAAAATATTCTAGGTTTTGTTACAGGATGAGAAACTACAATTCTAACTTTGGCCTTGAACTAACAAAGTTGAAGAACCCACCAACACTGACTGTACAGTGTACCATCATGCTTTAATTATTACACCTACTTATAAAGTTTATTTGCATCCCATCCAAACAAAAAGCAGTGCCATACATCAAACAAAATCAATGTGGTAACTTGAGGATCACATTGGAACATCAGACAAATAACATCAATAACATTCTACTAATAAACATGTTAATGATCATTCTTTACATGTCATAAATGTCATGCATATGTATGGCCAAACGTATATGGACACACCAATTTGTTCCACTTCTAGTCCATCCCAAAGGTTGAAGATGAAGGCAGACAAGTTCTTCCACACCAAACAATTTCTTTATGAACTTGACTTTGTGCGTGCAGGTATTGTCAAGTTGAAACAGGAAACAGCTCAGACCAAAAGTCAGCTAAAATATATGGAAAAGTGTGTGTCCACGTACTTTTGGCCGAATGTCGCAGTTTTAAGTGATGTAATTCTTTGTCACATTTGTGTTTTTTTCCTGCATTTAAGAAGGATGTGTCATTTTCAACAAATCTGTGTCTTGTGCGACTTGAGTATAATATACACAAGAGCATGTTTTGAAGGAGACACATCCTTCCAAACAGTGTAACTACAGTGTAACTATAGTTTTTAACATAATTGTGCATCATGTAACCTTTGTCACTCTAATTGTTCACATTGTCACCTCATTTTTTTCTCCTAACTGTGCAGTCTAACCCCGTGTTTACCTTGCAGGCAGACATCCAAAGCTAAAGCTAACTCTAAGTCTAAACAGAGCAGCCCTGGCAAAAGGTAATCTGAGGATAAACAATTGAGTGGGTAAATTGAAGCTGTCTGAAAAGACCCACACACATGCTGCTTCCACAAACCTCACAAACAACTGACATTTAAACCGATAAGGAAGTCAGGATTAGTTAAAAATGTTGGATGTTCCCAAGAATACTAAAAGCTAATTATTCAAGCATCTGCCCTGCACATGTGGCTGGTTAGGAGGAATATCTATGATTTTCAGAACAAAAGCCTAATGCTGAATCCAGCAAAATGTGAAAATATTTAGTCCAAGTGCTTAATCAATGCAGAACGGTACGACTTGACATGCAAATTATTACAAGGAATGTTTTATTACAAAGAGCCATTTGCTGCAGAAAAGTTTGGCACGTGTTGGAAAACAAGTATTGTCTTTTCCTGCCAATAGTTATGTTTATACAGGGATTATGTAGTTAGTTAGTTTAGCTTAGCATAAAGACTGGAAAACAGGCAGAAGCTACACAGACTCTGTCCAAAGTTTTCCAGTCTTTGGTTAGTTTGTGACTCCCACAAATAGTTTTGCAGATTAAAGAAAGATATATGTGATAATTGGTAAGATTTTCAGGTGCTGGTAGGCATTTATTAAATACTGGACAGAGCTAGGCTAACTCTCTGCAAGAAAGCAAATAAGTGTATTCCCCTAAAACAACAACCTTTAATGAGTTGTTTTCCAATTAAGTTTATAGAATTAATTTAATTTGATATTTGATTTTACTGATTTACAGATTTACTTTTGGTCTCCAGGATAAAACCCAGGCAGCTAAAAACCAATAGTTTGTGTGTGTGTGTGTGTGTGTGTGTTTAACACTGAATTACTGGTGCAAGCCATTCTGTTCAGTTTTTTCTTTGTGCAGTAGATCAGAAGGATTGTGTAGCTTTGTTTTCATTAATGAAATTATTCATTTGTGTGGTCATTCATTTAAAAATATTTGAATGTGTTACTTGTAAACACTTTATAAGGTCTTAAATTTTCACTGTGCTGTAAACACAACCAAGACATTCACTCACTCAGTATTTAAGTTATCACAGTCCTAGTCCTTGACCCTGTCTCTGCTCTGTCCAGGTTGTATTTGGAGCGTCAGAAGAACCACTTCCTCATCCACTCTGTGGCGTGTACGGGCACAGAGGTCCACCTGGCAGCCTGCCCCCTGGAGTTCAGCAAGCCAAACGCCACATCGTCCTGCACAGGCGGCATGGCAGCTGTCGTCAGCTGCATGCCTGGGCCGCTGTTCACGCAAAACAGTGGCTTGAAAAAGAAACTTAAAACCTCGGTAAAGTAGTTTTTAACTTGCTTCAAAAGAGTTAGTGCTCTGAGATTAAAGATGAACCTTAGGCAACAAACAAAAGTCAGTATTCTCCACTAGCTATTATACTTGATAGATATCATATATCTGCTAGATTATGTAGATTAAAATACTTTTATGTGTCTGTTTGTTGTCTAGAGCAACGTGAGGCTGAAGGGAGGTGCCAGGGTGGGCGAGGGCCGGGTGGAGGTGCTGAAAAACAATGAGTGGGGAACAGTGTGTGACGATCGCTGGAACCTGCAGTCAGCCAGCGTCGTCTGCAGGGAGCTTGGCTTTGGTAGCGCCAAGGAAGCTCTCACCGGAGCCCGTATGGGACAAGGTCAGAAATAAAACCCTGTGACTGAAAAGAAAATGTACAGTGACAAAAACGTTTTGGTTTATGCCAACCCAAACAGAAGTTAGGTTCATGATTAAAATGATAAATGAACTATTTCGGAACTAAAGGTTGTTACTTAATACAAGCCAGACCGTATAAGTAAAAGCTCATTGGGATTTATTCAGCAAAAGTTGCCCAGGCTTTTTGTGACAATTTTCATCTATGAAGTCAACAAGTCAGCGAGCAAGCACTGATTCAGCATTTTCATTGGTTGGCTGACTTGTTGATCAAAACATATAGTGCAATGAGCATTTTAATTTGAGGTTAATCTTTATTTAGCTGTATAACTTAACAGGAAAGTCCAATGAAAAAGTGAAAAGGAAGTAGTCAAAAAACCTTACATTCAGTCCAAGTGTGATTTGGCCAGTCTTGTGAAATGGCCTTTTTCTGTAGAGGCAGTACTCCATCCCCTACAAGCATCTAAAGGTTTACCCTCTAATCTTAGCGTCCAATATAGCAAACCTCACAAAATATTGGATCTTTGGCTCACAGAGGTTTAACTCAGCTTTTATATTTCTGCATCCTCACAAAGCCACAAAATCCTGAAAACTATTTCAGATGGTTGCTGTTTATGAGGTTAGTCCGGTCAATTCTTTGTTTTGACTTAAATCCCTCTAAACTTGTCACCTGAGGCAGGATGTCCTTATAACTGTCTGAAGAGACGACGTCAGTCATCAGCTGTCAATCTGCAGCTTCTGTCTTATCTCTCAGGTCATCTCTTTGCCCCAGAGAGCCGATAATCTGCTCTCAACAAGTCCACATTACTACACAGATTCCTCATTTAGGGCTTATTTTAATAAGTAAAGGAATGCTCTGCATTAAGAAAGAAAATACATTTTCTGTAAACACCATGTCACTGCACTAAGAGACAAGTCTTAGTGGATCATTTCCATCTATGACTACATCTTTTTCACAAATGCAAGACATTGTCTAACTACATTCCTGACATTAATTCTTCCATATAGTTCCTTTTTCATTAAATTACTCTTTAGAGTTAGTATTTCTGATTCCTAAGTGTCTGTCAGGCATTTTTAGAACAGAAAACCATCTGTTATTCCAGCCAGGCTATGGACCATTTACTGTGAAAATGAGGCAGTCAATTTCACAATTCGCCGCCTGGCCTCCATGTGAGTAGCAGTAATCAGTTTTGAGTCACTATTTCTGATCATTTCGCACTGATGATTGGAAATGAAACTGTTTTTAACTACAGTTGATGAACTCAGTTTAATTGTTCTTAAAATTCCCACCAGTAATTTACCAGAGAAGGTTCTTAATTTTGAACAAAACTCCTCAGTTCATGTCGTCAGTTATCTTTTCTGGACACACACACAGACACACACACACACTTAACATCATATTTATTTTCACAGTTGGTTAGAAACTGCTAAGAAATTTGTCTGAAAAGCTCATCTGACTCAAAATTGATGAAGGCAGAAAACAGCTGGGATGGGAACCCTAAAGCTGAATGAAGTAGTGTGTGTGTGTGTGTGTGTGTGTGTGACAAAGTGAGCATGTGTCCTTGTGAATTAACACTTTAGAGAGCCTGCTTCTAAATTTCAGGTAGCTGTTTGCAAAGGCTCACTGGTTTTATTTCTATCAAAATACTTTAAATAGCACTGAAAACAGGCCGTACTTTAAATCCTAAAACTCATCATCACATAACACTTCGGAAAATCATTTATTCACAGCAATATGTCCTTCAGTTTAAACTTCCTCAGGCTGCAGAGAGAGGAAGCACCAATCCACCTGACACAACTGTTCTAGTTGATTTAGTATTTATTAGTGGTGTGCTGTCTTTACAGCCTGTGGAATGTGCACTAGAAGTGAAATGTTGCTTTGAATAATTATTCTCTGATCCAACAAAATAAGTAAATATGATAAGAATGTATCTTTGTGTGTGTGTTCCCCGTTAGTGGTGTTTGTAGTATTTGTGTAAACTGTCCTCCACCAGTGCAGAAACAAGCAGTCTTTTGAAGGGCAGCTGGGAGGGGCCGTCTGCTGCTGTGTACATTATGATTTCCACCACAGAGGAAGTTGGCCGAGGAGACTCGTCACAAAATCTCTTTGAGGCGCCAGCATACCAGCTCTGTGCTCAGATAGATGTCAGACCACCACCTGGCTGAATTAGTCCAAGAAACATTCCTGAACGTCACTGAAGTCAGAAACGAGCGCCGCTGAAGGAATTCCTTTCATTGAAATTGCATAGTACAGTCACCTCATGGTGCTATGACTTATAGTGATGAAGTGAGAGTTTACAGAGTGAATGTAAAGCAGGGTGTCGCTGATAGAGAGCATGCATGCTCAGCAAACATGCCTCAAGTTAAAAAATGACCTGGGTATTAGTTGTATGTCATACCATACAATATTCTGGACTTCCAGATGTTCCTCTATGCACTGAAACATCAGCTGTGGCATTTTCTCAATCAGTGCCTGCTGTGCTACAGTTTCTTTTCTGTATTAAAGAGTGATTCAACCTGCATCCAGTTCATTCACTCTTCTACAGAAAAATGACCAGATCCATGAAAAGTGGTGTGTTTGTTTTACAACTCTGAAAACAGTAACATTAGTATAATTGGAAAGAGGAGATAAACTTCATCTGCAGAAAATCCAAAGAAAAAGACATCACTGTTTCTCATCAGGGAGAAAATGTTTGAGTGATTCATTTTTCTTGGGCCAGATTTCCTCAAACACTCTGGGAGTTTTGATAGGATCCAAAAAGCAGGCGTGAACTGACCTGGATTCTTCTAATCTGATCTTATTAAACTGGTTAAGGCTCATTAAAATGCTGCAGTGCTTGCAACTTTTACAAAAGACCTGTGTCTCATTAAAACATGGTTCTTATGTGACTATATGTAAGCGGACAAAAAAAGGCTCGAGCTCATGACATTGAATTTTCAGGTGAATTTTACACTGAGTTTATTCCTGTTTGTTTACCATTTTAATATTTTCACCAAGAACAACAAACTTCATGCAAAAAAAAAGAAGAAATTAATAAATGAATACTGCTCAGTTTAGGGGGCAAAAATAAAATAACAAATAAGATAAAAATCAGATCAGTCAGAAACAGAGAACTGAAGACATCAGAAATTATTACCAAGTCCGAGCACGCTGTCTAACCTCTGGGCCACTGTCGTCTGTCTTTAATCCTGCCTGTCCAGGAATGGGACCAATCTACATGAACGAGGTGAAGTGTTTTGGTCTGGAGAAGTCCATCTGGAACTGCCCCTTTAAAAACATCACATCAGAGGACTGTCAACACATGGAGGACGCCGGCATCCGCTGCAACATCCCCTACATGGGCCTCGAGAACTCGGTCAGAGCTGAACCTCCTTTATAAAATGTTTCATCTTAAAACTGGTCTGTTTAGGAAATGTTAGATAATTGTAGCATAGGAAAGAACTTGAACAATGGCTTGTTTCATACCGTTTTTATTGTGCTGTCCATTAATTTAGGTCTTTGCTGATCTAACTGTCTTTTCAGTTTGTCCTAACATCTGAGATTTAGAGCTAATACTCATAGAAATCTCACAATTTTCACTCTGAACCAAAGGGTCTTCACTGCTGTCATGAAAAACTGTACTGTCATTTTGTCTTGTTCTTAGTTTGAAATTAGTTTAATGGATTGAAACCAGCTCAGACCAAATTTTATTGATTGAAAAATATGTCAGAGCTCGTATAGTTTTCTGAAAACAGCACTTTTGTACATACTTTTTTTCTGACAACAGTGATTTCCCTTTTACATACAAGTATATCTGGTTGTACAATTTGTATTTTACCAGATTATACTCGTCCATGTCTTCTGTAAATACACACAGAGTCCGGGCTAAGTGGGATAAAAACTCCAGAGACTGTACACTGTCATTAAAGCAGTCAAGTCACAGATGTTTGAACTGCACTGTTGTAGCTTATAGCATGGTGTCAGCCATATCATCTGTAAGATTTTTCACTAACAGAAAACAGAGTTTTCATCCAGCCCAGCTCTTGTGTATCTACACTCTGCTTTGTGGTTCCTAACTCCTCGGCCCCGCACAGATCCGACTCACAGGGGGACGGACACGTTACGAAGGCCGCGTGGAGGTGCTGGGCTCAGACTCTAACGGGACGCAGAGATGGGGTCTGATCTGTGGAGAGAGCTGGAGCACCAAGGAGGCCATTGTGGCCTGCAGGCAGCTGGGCTTGGGCTACGCTAACCAGGGCCTGCAAGTAGGTTATTAACACCACCAGGGCAACTTCCTGCAGCAGAGCAGAGCTGCTCTGACCAGCAGGTTGTCTTTTGGGATATCTGACATATGCAAATATGATATACTGTCATGAACATTCAGTGGCCAACTATTTTCTACTTTTATTTGACTTTATTCTAGTGCAGGAACATGGCTTATACTTCCCTGCTTTAGGACAGGTGTTCTCAACGTTCTTAGCTCATGACTCGTTGAAATTAAGCCATGTCCTGCACTAGAATAAAGTCAAATAAAAGTAGAAAATAGTTGGCCACTGAATGTTCATGACAGTATATCATATTTGCATATGTCAGATATCCCAAAAGACAACCTGCTGGTCAGAGCAGCTCTGCTCTGCTGCAGGAAGTTGCCCTGGTGGTGTTAATAACCTACTTGCAGGCCCTGGTTAGCGTAGCCCAAGCCCAGCTGCCTGCAGGCCACAATGGCCTCCTTGGTGCTCCAGCTCTCTCCACAGATCAGACCCCATCTCTGCGTCCCGTTAGAGTCTGAGCCCAGCACCTCCACGCGGCCTTCGTAACGTGTCCGTCCCCCTGTGAGTCGGATCTGTGCGGGGCCGAGGAGTTAGGAACCACAAAGCAGAGTGTAGATACACAAGAGCTGGGCTGGATGAAAACTCTGTTTTCTGTTAGTGAAAAATCTTACAGATGATATGGCTGACACCATGCTATAAGCTACAACAGTGCAGTTCAAACATCTGTGACTTGACTGCTTTAATGACAGTGTACAGTCTCTGGAGTTTTTATCCCACTTAGCCCGGACTCTGTGTGTATTTACAGAAGACATGGACGAGTATAATCTGGTAAAATACAAATTGTACAACCAGATATACTTGTATGTAAAAGGGAAATCACTGTTGTCAGAAAAAAAGTATGTACAAAAGTGCTGTTTTCAGAAAACTATACGAGCTCTGACATATTTTTCAATCAATAAAATTTGGTCTGAGCTGGTTTCAATCCATTAAACTAATTTCAAACTAAGAACAAGACAAAATGACAGTACAGTTTTTCATGACAGCAGTGAAGACCCTTTGGTTCAGAGTGAAAATTGTGAGATTTCTATGAGTATTAGCTCTAAATCTCAGATGTTAGGACAAACTGAAAAGACAGTTAGATCAGCAAAGACCTAAATTAATGGACAGCACAATAAAAACGGTATGAAACAAGCCATTGTTCAAGTTCTTTCCTATGCTACAATTATCTAACATTTCCTAAACAGACCAGTTTTAAGATGAAACATTTTATAAAGGAGGTTCAGCTCTGACCGAGTTCTCGAGGCCCATGTAGGGGATGTTGCAGCGGATGCCGGCGTCCTCCATGTGTTGACAGTCCTCTGATGTGATGTTTTTAAAGGGGCAGTTCCAGATGGACTTCTCCAGACCAAAACACTTCACCTCGTTCATGTAGATTGGTCCCATTCCTGGACAGGCAGGATTAAAGACAGACGACAGTGGCCCAGAGGTTAGACAGCGTGCTCGGACTTGGTAATAATTTCTGATGTCTTCAGTTCTCTGTTTCTGACTGATCTGATTTTTATCTTATTTGTTATTTTATTTTTGCCCCCTAAACTGAGCAGTATTCATTTATTAATTTCTTCTTTTTTTTTGCATGAAGTTTGTTGTTCTTGGTGAAAATATTAAAATGGTAAACAAACAGGAATAAACTCAGTGTAAAATTCACCTGAAAATTCAATGTCATGAGCTCGAGCCTTTTTTTGTCCGCTTACATATAGTCACATAAGAACCATGTTTTAATGAGACACAGGTCTTTTGTAAAAGTTGCAAGCACTGCAGCATTTTAATGAGCCTTAACCAGTTTAATAAGATCAGATTAGAAGAATCCAGGTCAGTTCACGCCTGCTTTTTGGATCCTATCAAAACTCCCAGAGTGTTTGAGGAAATCTGGCCCAAGAAAAATGAATCACTCAAACATTTTCTCCCTGATGAGAAACAGTGATGTCTTTTTCTTTGGATTTTCTGCAGATGAAGTTTATCTCCTCTTTCCAATTATACTAATGTTACTGTTTTCAGAGTTGTAAAACAAACACACCACTTTTCATGGATCTGGTCATTTTTCTGTAGAAGAGTGAATGAACTGGATGCAGGTTGAATCACTCTTTAATACAGAAAAGAAACTGTAGCACAGCAGGCACTGATTGAGAAAATGCCACAGCTGATGTTTCAGTGCATAGAGGAACATCTGGAAGTCCAGAATATTGTATGGTATGACATACAACTAATACCCAGGTCATTTTTTAACTTGAGGCATGTTTGCTGAGCATGCATGCTCTCTATCAGCGACACCCTGCTTTACATTCACTCTGTAAACTCTCACTTCATCACTATAAGTCATAGCACCATGAGGTGACTGTACTATGCAATTTCAATGAAAGGAATTCCTTCAGCGGCGCTCGTTTCTGACTTCAGTGACGTTCAGGAATGTTTCTTGGACTAATTCAGCCAGGTGGTGGTCTGACATCTATCTGAGCACAGAGCTGGTATGCTGGCGCCTCAAAGAGATTTTGTGACGAGTCTCCTCGGCCAACTTCCTCTGTGGTGGAAATCATAATGTACACAGCAGCAGACGGCCCCTCCCAGCTGCCCTTCAAAAGACTGCTTGTTTCTGCACTGGTGGAGGACAGTTTACACAAATACTACAAACACCACTAACGGGGAACACACACACAAAGATACATTCTTATCATATTTACTTATTTTGTTGGATCAGAGAATAATTATTCAAAGCAACATTTCACTTCTAGTGCACATTCCACAGGCTGTA